>CP092882.1:57386822-57503150 GCA_030710605.1 Cordylochernes scorpioides
AGCAAAATTCACGATGAAGAAGGTGGATGTGGTTTATTAATGAATACTCTGTGAAATATGAACTCTCTATTCTGATATCTATCATTGATGAGCGGAATATCTGACGCTATTGTCAGATATCCATGAGCCTCTTTCTTTCTCAGGGAGTTCACAAAAAAATAACACATCCTGCTATAAAAAGATATATAGTTTGCGTGTATCCTGCACGCACTGGGGTAAAAAAAGGAAGGACATAAACTCTGGTTAAATTTACATTATATATTTATTTATCTCTTTTGACCAAAAGAAAAACACAAAGATAAGAAATAAAATAAATAAATATGCAATGACGATTGAGTGGGAAAGTTTACATATATATACCTGTTTAAAAAAATCATTATAAAAAGAAAATACTTAACTTTAGTGCTTCAGCTGGAAGGCTGGAAACCCTTCCCCAAAATTCTTTTAGAACTACATTTTTACGAGCTTCCCTACTCTCTTATCTTTTTCTAACCAGCACCGCCCCCCCCCCACTAAAACTTCCTCGTGACTAACTTTTTCTCTCCCAGGGTGACCAAAAAAAAATTAAAAAATAAATCTTTATCTGGTCACCCTCTGTGATAAAAAAAATTAAAAATAAAAATTAAAAATTATCATTCGGAATATTAATTTTAAAATATTAAAAAAAAAAAGAAAACCCAAAATAGCTGCTTATTTAAAAGAAAAAAAATGGAAATTTATTATTGTACTATGAGTTATGTACAAAAACTAGAAATAAAAAGGAGGTGAAGTGATGGGCTGGTTTTTAACAAAGAAGAATTCTCGACGTCCACTTCACTGTCCACCAGCTTTTTCATTGATTCTGTGGGTGACTTTGTGGAGGCCCCAGAAGTGGCCTCTACAATCCTTCCCCGCCAAGACCACGGGATTTGGGCTTGTGAGGGAGCAGGACTATCTCCGGGGTCAAAAGTGGAGGTCGGGGGTGCTCTGGCTTGCGAGGGAGCAAGGCAAATCTCCGGGGTCAAAAGTGGAGGTCGGGGATGCTCTGGATTAGAGGAGACAAGGCAAATCTCCGGGGTCAAAAGTGGAGGTCAGGGATGCTCTGGATTAGAGGAGACAAGGCACTGTCTAAAAAAATAAATAAATGTCAAAACAAAGGGCGCCATGCATTCTATTTATTCGCCAGTTGAATGCAAGACTGGCTTTTTTTTAATTCCACTCTGTGACACGGATAGTATTGTGATAGGTATATCCGGAGTCTTAGGGTGCCTGGAACACAAGGGTTATAAACACATATATACATCTATTTATATGTAAGATTTGACACATTTGTGGGAAGGTGCATACCTACTAGTTTAAAAAAAATAATGCTTAGTGACCAAAATAATAATAATAATAAAGGAGCCAATAATGAATTCAAACAAAAATTAAATAAATGAGAAAACCAATAATGAATTCAAAACCAAAAAAAAATTAAAATAAAAGACCAATAATGAATTAAAGCAAAATTAATAAGAAAACCAATAATGAATTCAAACAAATTAAATAAATAAGAAAGCCAATGATGAATTCAGACAAAATTAAATAAATAAAAGGCCAATAAAATGAATTCAAACAAAAATTAAGTAAATAAGAAAACCAATAATGAATTAAAAAAAAAAATTAGATAGATAAGAAAGCCAATAATGGATTCAAACAAAATTAAATAAATGAGAAAACCAATAATGAATTCACACCTGAACTATAATGAATTCAAACAAAAAATAAATAAATAAGGGAGCCAAATGAATTCAAACCTGAACTATAATGAATTCAATTTAATAAATAAATAAATAAATGAAATGAATTCAAATCTGAACTATGATGAATTCAAACAAAATAAAAATAGAATAAAAGACCTATAAGGAATAAAAAAAAACAAAAAAAAACTGGTGACTTCACATCAGACTTGACCCGGTGCCTGTCAGTCAAAATTTATCTCTATCAGTTCCATGCCTTTTTCGTTGAAACATGTCCAATTCTATATGGGTTTGCTACTAACTAATTTAAACTAACATGATCAAGCTCTAAACTTGTTTAATACATAATAAAAAAATAAAATAAATAGTATTTTATCAATGTACTACCATAGTACGTCTGGTAGGGAGTCCTTTATAAAGACTGACTGGGCTGAGTTGGTTTTTCAGGATGAACACATCATCCAACTCATCATGTGTAAATACGACATTCAGCACAAAGCCCGAAATGCCAAAGACCTCACGTCCAGCACAAAGCCCGTGGCGTGATTAACTGGCCTACTCTGCACTTATTGATACCCTCGCCGAAGAGTCCTCGTGTCAGTCATCTGAAGACACTACGAAACCTCGCGCGTCCCTATTAATGGTATCAGACCCAACAAATGGGTCAGCGCATAGAACCGATCAAGTCCCCGACTTGCAAAACCCACCCTAACTCAGTCTTTTACCACTAACGTTATCCGTATGGAAGGAAGCATACCTATAGCGCACACTTCCCCTACTGGAGTTTGAAACCAGATACCACCCAGTTATCAGACCCTACATTGATTTAATTGAATTGTATGTAGCCATCTGGTGCGCCGGTGAAAACCCGCTAAGTCCACCAAAATCTCACACATATCAAAAGTTAACAAAAAAAAACTCATATTCCCGAAGGAAGCCTAACTAAAGGAGCGACTATTTTCTAATTTGAGAATTGCATTGTCCCGAGAGGCTTATATCCCTAACAAATTTGAAATCAAAATAAAATCGATCCTATTAGAATTCCCTAACACTATTCTAAATGTATCTTTGGATTAACAGTATGTTAGACTTTAACTTTGTGGTCTCATTCATTGATCATTACATTCACTCATTCCATTCACGATCGCATTCAAACTAAAGTTAGACTCTATCATAAAAACCAAAATACTATAATAATATAATTATTAAATCACTATAATATTAAATAACCTTTAGGACTTTATTATCAAAGAAATATTGAAATACTACATGGGAACTAAATGCCCTTTGTCAAAAACTATCCTATGCCTCATACAATCTCTGAACAAACTCGAATCAATGACTGATATCAGTCTCAACTGTAAGCTAACCTAACCTTAAAAGAATTGTAAATATCAAAGTCTCTAAATTGTCTTTGCCTCAACACCTAGTACCACTGCAAAGATAATTTAATAGGACAATTTACTAATTAGAGCGACAAAGAATAGGACATTCAACTCATGAAGGCGACAAACAATTGGAGGCGCTTCCTCCACTGATAAGATCCTATTGATTGACCTTCTCTCCTCAAACACGCTCCAGTCACAGCAACCACTCTACACCACTAGTCAACAACTTTATCCTACCTGTTGACTGTAGGCAACACGCAATAGTTCTAGAATATGGAATTAAAGGGCGTCTATATATACCCAACCGATATCTGTACTAATGTGTAAACCTACACTCTGCTGCACCACTGCTCTAAACTACCTGGCTTCTGATTGTCTATGTCTACTTAATCTCAATTCAAGGGATTATTGAGCGTCATACGATGGCTCCCGTATACTCAACCTTGGACGTCACTAAGAACACAAACAGCTCGCCGCCAAACATTACTCCGACCTCGGCAGTACATCCTTTCCTGGAGTTGTTGTGTGGCTCTGGAGTAAACTTGATGTCGCCCAGCTATACCTATACATCTATTTAGCTGCTTGCGCCACCGATCCTACTGTAAACAATGCACCATACTGAAGTACTAACTCGTTGATCATAACTGGAAAGTTATCACCTAATAGCCACTCAAGAGCGTTCTGGTTTTCCAGTCGCTTCTTGGTCAAATAATATCTTATTCTATTTAAATCCAATCTTAATACAAAAATTACCCTAGACTTGAATATTTGTGCCAAATTGGTTACACCTAATTGCCAAATATTAACAAGACTGATTGTCTATACTTACAATATGCATTGAGAGAGAAATTTAAAAATTTTAACATAAAATTTCAAAACTTAAGGTTTCATGGAAAAAAAAATTCTATAAGAGAAAAAAAAATTCTGCTTAAATCTGTCCCACCTGATACATATTAAAGTTTTACGAACTTACGCTTTCTATACATGCACTCTCTTCACACTACATCACGTCAGTGACTATGGCCACCGCTCACATCACAAAGTCTACACTTAATTGCTAATATTAAACAAGACTGATTGTCTACACTTACAATATGCACACTACACTTAAAAAATTCAAAATTTTAGGGTTTCATGAAAAAAAAAATTCTATAAAGGAAAATTCTGCTTAATTTTATCTTTCCCATTTAATACATATTAAAATTTTATGAAATGACTGTTTCTTATACAGCTTTCTTAATTTACCTAGAGTGCCTATCTATGGGAAGGGTTTGTTTTACACGCATTTTATTTTACTTATATCAGGGTCTACTATATTGTTCTTTTCTTTAGTCCAGCCTGGACCTTCTTTTAACTAAAAATAAAATAGATTAGACATCATTATATTAGATTGTCCTATTTGCTCTGCTAGGGATTACGTTTGCTCACTACGCGGTAGTTCAAAATTTTACTATCAATTGCAGGCTAATTTCTCTTACACCTTCGATGATATTATGTGTTTTGACTTGACCTGGTTTGACACAGCACACTTTCCCATTGAGGTCTCACTAAAGTACGGGATTGAATGCTAAAATATATATATCTCGTTGTGGTGTTAAACCTTTATCTCGCTAAAACATGGCTATCGCAGTGGTTTCTCGTGGTATGACAGAGGTGAACCGAGCCTAGACACATCTGAGTAGGTGCAGATTGGCACAACTACATCTTGCGTAGATTGACTCGGCATGTCGATTAATCAATCTTGGAAGTTCTGAGCGAAATGGTGCATCAGCCTGCAGATGGATATATATAGATTAAATCTATATTTTATAAATGATGCATATATTTCAGATGATTCTCTCCACATCCTACCACAGTGACCCACTCTTCAACTGGTTCATGCCACGTGGTTTTGCGCGCGGTGGCGTCCATCGGGATATTGTTTTATGTCGTTATTCACTCACGTCCACCTTCGTGAGCATCTTAGTCCTATTATATGTATACAATTTTACAGACAAAATTACATGCTCTGACATCTATAGTTTAAGTCTACGCAAGATACCCTCCTAAATCTTCAAGGCCTACTCCCGACCTGCCAGAAATGTAGTCCTTGCTACTGGTTACCAATGCCTAATGTCACATTTCATAAAACTATGAAAGCCGATGTTGAAACGAGTTTTTTATATCTGCTATGATGCTATAAGTTTCTTTTGTTATTGGCTTCTGCTGCCAAGCAACCTGAAGATAAGGTTTTTCTGGAAAGGCTTATCAAAAACCAGTCAAGTGTAAACACACACGAGGTGCAAAATTTTTATCGCTGTTTATCTAGGTTATTTGTATAACCATTATCTAGTAAACTGCTAAGTTCTTATTTCGAAATAGAGTCATTAATTTCTAAAGGACACAGGTTATATATAAAATTAATTTGATCTTTGGCTGGAGCTAAAGAAAAGAAACAACAAATTTCACTACTTTCATTATTTTTCTGTCAATAAACGCTATACTGTTGTCACGCATTTCCCTCCACGAAGAGTTACAAATAAGAATATAACATTCTACTGGATCATAAAACACTATCTTGCGTACTCGCTACTATGCTTGACAATGAAGGAAAATTACAATACCAGTTTAAGATTCAAATGCATAAAAAGATAAAAAAATACAAGACCAGTTTAAGAGATCATCTACACTGTTAAAAATAAAAAATTGGAACACGTTTTTATCTAGAACTAAAATTGAACAAACATATTTATCGCATAAATTAAAGTAACCAAAAAAAACTAAAGTAAATTAAAATAAATAATGGAGAAAATAAATTATTATACATAACTGTAATCTAAATGGTAATAAAACATTTTACACAAGAGAATTGCGTTGCGATGGCTTTTTACCATAAAATTGGCCATACTGGCATCCATAAATATATTATCTTGTCCTAATGACTTGTACAAAAATTGTTTTTAAATATATATGGCATATTATTAGAATATTAAACTAGATTAAAATGAATAGATAAATAAAAGAAATGGAAGAAATCTTGTGGCAGGCATAGTGCCATGCCTAAAGGCTAAGCCTTTCAAAAAAACGTACCTTTCCCACCAAACGCTTGGTCTAGACTGTCTTTGTTAAAAATTTCCTTGTAGGCGGGAAAAGCGGTTCTCTTGAAACCCTTAGTGTCTCGCCGACTTGTCAATCAAACTTGCGGGGGAGGAAGTCTAGAATTTGACATTGATTGATATATTTATTTGCTTTCCCATGGTTTCTCAGATTCTTTGCATTTTCCCGCTAAAAATTTTCCTTGTAATTTTCTATCTACCAGCTAGTATAACGGAATTTTTAAGATTGTTAACTAATAAACACAAAAAAATTGAGATTTCAAATACTCTAAACTGGTGTACCTTGCTAAAAAATTACTGGTGTTGACAATATATGATTTAAAAGATAGATTACAAAATGATGCAGTGTTTTAAGTTATAACCCAACTTCTATAAAGTTCAAAATTTTTATACTGGACACATGGTGACCTCGACACATATTTGTTTAGAATTGGCAAAATTGGTTCACTTGCATGCACTTGTGGAAACTAACAACAAACCCCTGAACACCTTCTGATAAAATGTCCATTAACTTCTGATCCAAGGGAAGAAAACCAACTTTACCTGACCGATACAAATAAGCTGCTTGCAATAAAGACCAATACATCAAGTTTAATAGATTCTGCAGGATGTACATTTAGAGGCGAAAGTGCTGACTGTACATATTTTTAAGCCACTACTTATAATTGCTATATGTAAAATTTGACGTCGAACGCCTAATCCCAATGATTTCCAATGTTCAATTGTATTAATTTTAAAAAATATAATATGATGTTACACAATAGGCTAAAAACGACGTTCTATTTTATGCGAAAATCTTTTTACACATAGTAAAACAAATAGTTTTAAATATAAATTTGGCATTACTGTAAATTTTAAAACTAAAATGTAAGTGGACAACTGCGGCCTTCTAGCATATTATTTGGCTTAATAAAAAAAAATATGGCTCGTTTATCTAATATTAAAAAAAAAAAGGCACCACCACAAATGTATCGAATCTTACCTTAAAAAAGAAAATGGCGGGATCCGTTCTCCACGTGGTTGGCCGCCTCGTGGACTTTCCCATTCTTTACTGGATTTTCCGTAGCCTCCAACTTGCACACATTTATCTATTAGTTTTATGCTTTAGACAGGATTTTACATGTTACATGTTTCAAGCAGCAG
The DNA here is from genome assembly GCA_030710605.1 of Cordylochernes scorpioides. NCBI lineage: Eukaryota > Metazoa > Arthropoda > Arachnida > Pseudoscorpiones > Chernetidae > Cordylochernes > Cordylochernes scorpioides. The sequence continues at coordinate 57,394,167 of CP092882.1, forward strand.
GGCGCTATTTTACCGTGAACCTTTAGTGGCCATAATGGAACTGATCGGCTCCACGTTGAAGGCGTCATTGATGAGCGGAATATCTGACGCTATTGTCAGATATCCATGAGCCTCTTTCTTTCTCAGGGAGTTCACAAAAAAATAACACATCCTGCTATAAAAAGATATATAGTTTGCGTGTATCCTGCACGCACTAGGGTAAAAAAAGGAAGGACATAAACTCTGGTTAAATTTACATTATATATTTATTTATCTCTTTTGACCAAAAGAAAAACACAAAGATAAGAAATAAAATAAATAAATATGCAATGACGATTGAGTGGGAAAGTTTACATATATATACCTGTTTAAAAAAATCATTATAAAAAGAAAATACTTAACTTTAGTGCTTCAGCTGGAAGGCTGGAAACCCCTCCCCAAAATTCTTTTAGAACTACATTTTTACGAGCTTCCCTACTCTCTTATCTTTTTCTAACCAGCACCGCCCCCCCCACTAAAACTTCCTCGTGACTAACTTTTTCTCTCCCAGGGTGACCAAAAAAAAATTTAAAAAATAAATCTTTATCTGGTCACCCTCTGTGATAAAAAAAAAATTAAAAATAAAAATTAAAAATTATCATTCGGAATATTAATTTTAAAATATTAAAAAAAAAAGAAAACCCAAAATAGCTGCTTATTTAAAAGAAAAAAAAAAGGAAATTTATTATTGTACTATGAGTTATGTACAAAAACTAGAAATAAAAAGGAGGTGAAGTGATGGGCTGGTTTTTAACAAAGAAGAATTCTCGACGTCCACTTCACTGTCCACCAGCTTTTTCATTGATTCTGTGGGTGACTTTGTGGAGGCCCCAGAAGTGGCCTCTACATCATCATCCACCTGGATGCTTTTCATGTTAGCCAATGCTAAAACGCCCTTATAATTTAAAGAATGTAAATAAATACCAATTATATTATTGTTTGATTGGAGTTGCTTAAATTGTACAAGATAATACATTTTATTTTTATTGCTTGATTTAAACGATATAAAAATGTCTCTAAAATAGAAATTTAAATAAAAATAAAATTATATAAAAGCGCGTACCTGGATCTGTTGAAGAAAAAACTTTTTTTTTCTCTAACAAATCCAGGTACGCCATTTTTTAAATATAATATATTCAATTGATCGCCTTTTGACTTAAACTAAAATGAAATTATTTCTGTGAAGTGTTATATAGAAATATATATTATATTTTGAAAATGTATATTTTGAAATATAAAATATCATTAACAAATAAAAATGTTGTTTTAAAGTTTAAAAAGTTATTGAAGGGAAAATGTTATTGAAAAGTGAAATTTTATTAATATGAAAAATTTGTCATCAAATTGTAAAATATTATTATTAAAGTGTAAACTGTTCTACTAGAGTCTAAAATGTTGTCTCAAAAGTTCAAAACTTATAAATGAAAAAGTTGCCATTAAAATTAAAAGTTGCAATTAAATTGTAAAATGTTGTGAGTAAATTCTAAAATGGTTTATTTAAATTTAATACTATATATTTAAATAAATAGATTATTAAACATATATTAAGATTTAAGTTCTTTTAAAATTTTATTTTTCAAAAATTATTCTTTCTCTGTTGTGTAAATAGTTCTTTTAAAAATATTTGACCCTTTAATGGATACATTACGTAAAGTCTGATTTAAATTATTTTATTTATTACAAACCCTTGTTGTTTTGGCTGTTTTTATTAAATTTGTTTTAATTTTTCTTTTTACGTTTCAAGTCTGTTACTGGCAACTAAGATAAAAAGTTATTTGTTGTGAAAGTTTATTTTGAACTTAATTTTTCATTTTGATTTCTTGGTAAGTGTTCTTTAATTTAACAAAACATTACATTTTTTATAATTATGAGGTCCCAGAAAGTTATTTCAGATTAATATCAATTACTAAAATTGTATAGGTAAACCTTAAGTGCACACACACACACACCCTCTCTCTCTAGTAACAAAAATTCTGCAATTACAATACACCACTAAAGTCATTAATATTATAAACTAGTTTTTTTACAATATAATACATTTTAAATTAAATATGACGAGATAAATATTATTATATTAGTGGATATTTACATTAATTGAAGTTTTGATTAACACTAAGATTGAAAAACATTGATTTCAAGATTTCAAACTAACTTTGTTTGTCAAAAAGTTCAAATCAAAGTTGAATAACTCTAGTTTCTGATTAACTAATGTAAACATTTGTCATTTAGAATATGTTCAAGAAAACAGATACATTTAATCAATTGTGTTTTTATATCAAGTTCTATTTATATATTTTAGATTTTATATCTTGAAGAATAGAGGGAGATCTAGACAGGAAGGATTGCTTTTAATTATCTAATAGAAGGTTCTGTATTCCAAAGAAATGGACAGAACAAGGTAAAATGGTATCTCAGATCTTGGACCACTTTATCAGAGATAGCACTAAATGTGGGTCAATTTAGATATTTCAGATGTATTTTGCCAGTAATCTGCCTTTGCTGATCCCAAGCCCGGATGAAAAAGGAGGAGGGGCAGCAGTAACAAACTTGTTAAATACTTGGGCCCAGCTGGCCTGCCTGATAGTACCTTGTAAGGGCTCCTAATCCAGGGATACAGGATGAGCAGCATCATGTCAGAGGCCGCCATTTCATATTGGAGCTAAGTCAGTGGCCTGCTACTGAGTAGTACTCCCAGTCTTAATGACAAAAGCAGATGCATTCTACTTCACCTAATCTTAATGGGCTTGATACGCTAATATAATTGAGTAGAGATAAGAAAGAAGAAGAGGTAATAAGGCCAAAATATTTAAACATAGAAACTTTCTCCTTGGAATATAAATACTATTGAATAAAGCGTTAGGAGAAAATGATTTTTATTAATCGATTAACCAGAGTCTATTAATAAAAATCATTTTCTCCTAACGCTTTATTCAATAGTATTTAAGGCCAAAATATATAAATAGTGTGTGACAATACAGTAACAGCGTTGTTTTCATCATCACACACAATTTATTTGGATTTGGTCTTATTACCTTTGTGTTTGTAATCTATAATCCAAATTGTGCCTTATCATTAGTTTAGAATAAAGCATCAGTAAAATAATAAAGCACAATTTGGATTATAGATTATATTACAAGAAAATGAGACCTAATCCACAATAATTTATTAGTGTGTGATGTTTCAGCAACAGCATTGTCACCATCATCAGACAAAAGAATAAAAAAAAAATGATTTTTTTATTCTTTTGTCTGATGATGGTGTCAATGCTGTTGCCAAAATGTCACACACTAATAAATTATTGTGGATTAGGTCTCATTTTCTTGCATCAGTAAAATAGAGCATCAGTGTCGAATTCATATTGTAGAGACGATGTAGTGACGTGTGGCAAGTCCAACCCCACCAGCGAGTGCAAGTAACCAAACGGGGCTCTGGCACATTTGTAAGTGCAAAGTCGAAATGCTTTTTACATGTGTAGACATGTGGTGGACTTACAGTAAAAGCAGTCGTTAACTACCCACCATGATTATCATGGTCTGTACCACGTGTACTAGGGATAAGCAAAAAAATAAATATGTGTGGCAGGTGCCATCATTTCTACAAGAAGCAATGACATGGAAGCAGATTCCCTGGCAGAGAGAATCCTTCAGGATCTCAACGCTACTTTTACCAGGGATCCCTATATGTAAGTAGAGGAAGGTCATAACTGAGGTGTAAAGTCTTCCACCTATTTTAAATCTTGTAAAGATAGAGGCTGCCTGGCCGGCATTCATAGTTCTTGAAAATAAAAGATATTTCGGCCAGTATAACGTCGAGGTGATAAAAAGATTTACTGGCCGAAGTATCTTTATTTTCAAGAAATATTTTAAATCTCTACATTTTTAACACTAGATTTATAAATTTAATTGCCATCTATCGTTAAAAATTTTGCACAAATAAATTTACTGGTAATGTACACAAGGTAATAAGACCAAATCCAAATAAATAGTATGTGACGTTTCGGTAACAGCATTGTTAGCATCTTCAAACAAAAGTACTGGAGTACTTTTCAGCAGTACTTTTGTCTGAAGATGGTAACAACGCTGTTACCGAAACGTCACACACTATTTATTTATTTGGATTTAGTCTTATTACCTTGTGTTTATAATCTATAATCCAAATTGTGCCTTATCATTACTGGTAATGTGTTACCTTTAAATATCATCAAATATTATCTCTGCAGACCTTACTGCAATGATATGAGTTATTGAATGAGCGGGCTTGGCTCATCAATAGTAAACCCTCTCAGCAGTTTTGCCAAATTAATCTCTAGACCACTCTACTATTGTATTGGATTGGTTTGGGATATATCCTGTATTTTTTATGGAAGGCAGCTTAGGGGTGTTTAGTGAACTATGGACATAAGCTTATATAGGTCTGTAGAGGTATATACATATAATTTCAAGGTAATGCATCGAGCAAAGCTCTTCCGCAAAGGTCAGTAAGATCAGTAGAGATAATATTTGATGATATTTAAAAGAAACACATTGCCAGTAAATTTATTTGTGCAAAATTTTTACATTACATTTTTGTTTATTGGGGCTATCAGACTAATTCTTATGCTTTCCCTTCTATCAAATTTCTCATTAATGAACTATATACAGTTTTGATAAAACACAATTTGGATTATAGATTATAAACACCAGGTAATAAGACCAAATCCAAATAAATAAATAGTGTGTGAGGTTTTGGTAACAGCGTTGTTACCATCTTCAGACAAAATAACTGAATGTGTAATTTTACCATAGCATGTTTTAAATAGTTCCTGTTATCAAGTGTATAAACTATTTAAACCATGCTGTGGTAACATTTCTCATTCAGTACTTTTGTCTGAAGATGGTAACAACGCTGTTACCGAAACGTCACACACTATTTATTTATTTGTATTTGGTCTTATTACCTTGTGTTTAAATACAGTTTTGAACATCATTTGTTGGTTGGAAGTAGATTCAGAGAAGAACACAGCCACATCAACTAATGGTTTATTTTAACTCCTAACATTTCAGTAACTTTCCTGTTACTCTCTTCAAGGGAATGACTCTCCGTGACACTTTGCATGTATCACAGAAAATGGTGTATGTATATAAGTAGAACTAGGATTCAAAGTAATCATTCCCCTACAGTCAGATTTTCACCAAAGTGTGCCTGGTGCCATGATCAACGATAACTGCACCCCTACACCCCCATTCCATGAGATCATGGAATTCGTGTAATCTTTACACAAGGGAATAAGAAACAACAACAACACTGTCTATAAACAGCTGGAGGAGCATGGACTCATGGAATTGGTGTAATCTTTACACAAGGGAATAAGAAACAACACTGTCTATAAACAGCTGGAGGAGCATGGACTCATGAAATTGGTATAATCTTTACACAAGGGGATAAGAAACAACAACAACACTGTCTATAAACAGCTGGAGGAGCATGGACTCATGGAATTGGTGTAATCTTCACACAAGGGAATAAGAAACAACACTGTCTATAAACAGCTGGAGGAGCATGGACTCATGGAATTGGTGTAATCTTTACACAAGGGGATAAGAAACAACACTGTCTATAAACAGCTGGAGGAGCATGAACTCATGGAATTGGTGTAATCTTTACACAAGGGAATAAGAAACAACACTGTCTATAAACAGCTGGAGGAGCATGAACTCATGGAATTGGTGTAATCTTTACACAAGGGGATAAGAAACAACACTGTCTATAAACAGCTGGAGGAGCATGGACTCATGGAATTGGTGTAATCTTTACACAAGGGGATAAGAAACAACACTGTCTATAAACAGCTGGAGGAGCATGAACTCATGGAATTGGTGTAATCTTTACACAAGGGGATAAGAAACAACAACAACACTGTCTATAAACAGCTGGAGGAGCATGGACTCATGGAATTGATGTAATCTTTACACAAGGGGATAAGAAACAACAACAACACTGTCTATAAACAGCTGGAGGAGCATGGACTCATGGAATTGATGTAATCTTTACACAAGGGAATAAGAAACAACAACAACACTATCTATAAACAGCTGGAGGAGCATGGACTCATGGAATTGATGTAATCTTTACACAAGGAAATAAGAAACAACACTGTCTATAAACAGCTGGAGGAGCATGGACTCATGGAATTGGTGTAATCTTTACACAAGGGGATAAGAAACAACAACACCACTGTCTATAAACAGCTGGAGGAGCATGGACTCATGGAATTGATGTAATCTTTACACAAGGGGATAAGAAACAACACTGTCTATAAACAGCTGGAGGAGCATGGACTCATGGAATTGGTGTAATCTTTACACAAGGGGATAAGAAACAACAACAACACTGTCTATAAACAGCTGGAGGAGCATGGACTCATGGAATTGGTGTAATCTTTACACAAGGGGATAAGAAACAACAACAACACTGTCTATAAACAGCTGAAGGAGCATGGACTCATGGAATTGGTGTAATCTTTACACAAGGGGATAAGAAACAACAACAACACTGTCTATAAACAGCTGGAGGAGCATGGACTCATGGAATTGGTGTAATCTTTACACAAGGGGATAAGAAACAACAACAACACTGTCTATAAACAGCTGGAGGAGCATGGACTCATGGAATTGGTGTAATCTTTACACAAGGGAATAAGAAACAACACTGTCTATAAACATTTAATTATATTAAATAAACATTCCCCTGAATAGAGTGATAGGAAGTCATTGAAATGTCGGGAGTTCAACTATTGGTTGATGTGTTTTTCTCCAATGAACTATATATAATCCAACCTCTCTTGATATAACACCACTTGGAATATGGAATCACTTGTTATAACCATGTTTACCACAGGTTAAAAATGCTAATAAATCATTAGAATTTATAGCCTCAATATTAACAACAACAAAAAGCCTTTATTTAGGGTCACTGACCCTATACAGGATTCACCAGAGGTATGCATAAGCTCAACATTTACCATTTACAATCTAACAAATCAGGAAGGTATTCAGTTGTTCAGTGTAAACTGGGGTAAAGTTCCACCTATAACAATTGTGTAAGTTTTAAATCTCAACATTTTTACATTACATTTTTGTTTATCAAGACTATTAGACTGATTCTTGTGCTTTCCCTTCATCCAAATTTCCTTCCTTATTAATGAACTATGTATGGTCTAACCTCTCTTGCTATAAAAGCACTTGGAATATGGAATCACTTGTTATAACCATGTTTACTACAGGTTAAAAATGCTAATAAATCATTAGAATTTATATCCTCAATATTTACAATTCACAATTTAACAAATCAGGAAGGTATTCAGTTGTTCAGTATAAACTGGGAGAAAGTTCCACCTATAACAATAGTAAGTTTTAAAGCTCAACATTTTTGCCTTACAATTTTGTTTATTGGGACTATCAGACTAATTCTTGTGTTTTCCCTTCTATCAAATTGCCTTCCTTTAAATGAACTGAATACAGTCCAACCTCTCTTTCTATAACATCACTTTGAACCAAGAATTTATGTTGTTATAACCATGTTTACCAGAAGTTTAAAAGGATAATAGCCATCAAAAATTAGCATAATTATTAACAATCTAACAAATCAGGAAGGTATTCAGTTGTTCAGTGTAAACTGGGAGAAAGTTCCACCTATAACAATAGTAAATTTTAAATCTCAACATTTTTACATTACAATTTTGTTTATTGGGACTATCAGACTGATTCTTGTGTTTCTATCAAATTTACTTCCTTTTAATGAACTGAATACAGTCTAACCTCTCTTGCTATAACATCATTTGGAACCAAGGTTTTATGTCGTTATAACCATGTTTACCAGGGGTTAATAATGATAATGAAGCATTAAAAATTATAGCACATTGTGTTTTAATTATTTATAGAATAAATCCTTGTTAAAACAAACCAAGGATATAGCAAACCTTCCCTTATAATGAACCTAAGGTAATTCCCAATTCCCTTCTATTGAACATACCATGGAATTAAAAAAAAAAACTCTTTATAACGAGCCTAATTTTAAGTGCCAGTAAATTATAATTAAAATACTAGGCTTATATATATATGACAAACTTAAAATTTTATATATATACAGTAGAACCTCCGTGAGAGAACACTCCTGCTAGAGAACACCTCTCTACAAAGGACAGTTTTCATTTGAAAAATTACCATATTTACTATTTAGCAACTCTCTGGTAAGAGGACACCTCTCCCTTCTTCTTTCTTATCTCCACTCAATCATATTAGGGTGTCAAGCTTGTAATGTTGACACCCATCCCTAAAGGACACTTTGGCTCTGCAATTAGGTGTCGTTTACAGGGAGGTACTGTATATGTTCAATCAGGGGCAATGATGATTTATTAACTTGGGTGGTCCAAGCAGACAATAATTTACTGTAGTCTTGACAAAAGTTACTATTTACGGGTTAACACACAAAGTTGCAATAATCTAGTAATCTATACAGTAAGATTAACTTAAACACAGAAAAATCATACACTCAAGAGTACAACACCAAAGAAAAAAACAAGAGGTAAATGATAAACTCACAATTTGTTAAATAAAATACAAAAACACACACACACACACACACAGTACTTATCTTTATTGTTGCGTTGGTAGGGATCGGACCGGGGTTACACAGGTATGCGAGGAGATAGCCAGACACGGATAAAGCACGCAGAGAACACTTTAAGCGTCTCCACACGATAATCCACCACACTCCTCTCCACTCTTCTCGCAATACCCATAGCCCCCTTATATATACAAACATGGCCACATTCGTCCAATGAGAATGCAGGAGAGATTGGTTCACTATCAACCGATAACAAAATCCTTTCCGCTAAAATCTGAGATAAGATTTTAAAAAATGCAAATTTTGTCAATATAATTTGACAGTCTAACCAAGCTGTGTGGTCAGAGATGAGTTTGCCATCATCCCAGTTCCCCACTCCACCACCAACAAATGCCCCGTAGTCCACATTGACCACAAGCTGGCCCTGGAGAGCTGGTGTGTGCCCCATGTCTACCTCTATGTCTACACCCAGGTGATGAAGTACCGCACCAAGCAGCTCAAGACCGGTGAGTCTTCCTGCTCTACTAAACACCTTCTCAACATTGTCTTCTTTGTACATTCTAGCCGCACAGATTATCAAATAAATGGTTCTCTTTTAGGATTCATAAATTCACAAATACAATATGGTTTCAAGGTTTTCCCCACTATGTACTAAGTGTAATTCTCAATCCCCTGTAACCCCATCATTGATTGTATTGACTCATCCATTGAGATGAGCTATACTGAACCCCAGCAGACACCATCAACAAGCTTAATACCCTAACTCAATCATATTAGGGTATTAAGCTTGTTGATGGTGTCTGCTGGGGTTCAGTATAGCTCATCTCAATGGATGAGTCAATACAATCAATGATGGGGTTACAGGGGATTGAGAATTACACTTAGTACATAGTGGGGAAAACCTTGAAACCATATTGTATTTGTGAATTTAATGAATCCCAAAAAAGAACCATTTATTTGAAAATCTATGCGGCTAGAAAAATCAATGTACAAAGAACTTGCTAAAACAACATAAAAGTGAATTACACAGGAAAACTGAGAAGAGAGCAAATTCACTAAATTACTATAAATATATGGGTTTACCTAACGTTTGCCCTTAGTTTCCCATCTGGTGATGCACACACAATTTCTTTAAAGTTTATTGTTGTTGGGTGTCCCTACATACAGTGGTCCCAACATATCTTCTTGGTTGTTCTTTTTAGATGGTTGGTTTGGAGACTTGAGACACTATTTGGCATTTTTGATTCAGAGTGTTCTCGAGTATCTCTTATGTTCTTGTAAATTACATGTGTTCTAACTCTGCCTTTGCTGGTCCCAAGCCCGGATGAAAAAGGAGGAGGGGGAGCAGTAACAAGCTCGCTAAAAAAACCTGGGCTCAGCTGGCCTGGCTGATAGTACCCTATAAGGGCTCCTAATCCAGGGATACAGGATAAAAAGCGTTTGTACTCCATTTTAGGAGCGGCTGCACATGGCGTCTGTTCCTCATATCAGAGGCGGCCATTTCTTTTGGAGCTAAGTCGGCCTACCACTGAGTAGTGCTCCCAGTCTTAATGACAAAGGCAGACGCATTCTACTTCACCCAGTCATGACAGTTGTCTCAAGCTCTACAGACTTGATACCCTAATATGATTGAGTGGAGATAAGAAAGAAGAAGACATGTGATCTGCATTGGTTGTGAGTCTGTACATGATGCTGACTACACGCTATGTGAGGTGGAGGAGACACTGTTCAGAACACAATGGATATAGAATGCCAAGTCAACTTACCAAGGACATATTGGAATGGCTTCTGACCAGGACATCATCTAATGTTTTATTTATTTTACTCAAAGGCAATTAGAAGATTTAAGATATTTGTGCTCCACCTAAGTACTACACAAATATCTTCTAGATGTATATATATATATACAATTTAAAGTTAACAATAACCACATAAATATAAGAAAATAAGACTTAATCCAAATAATTGTGTGTGACGTTTCGGTAACAACACTGTTACTGCTGCTAAATTATCTAGATTAGGTCTTATTTTCTTGTATCTATAATCCTAATTGTGCTTTATCGTTAAGTACATAAATATTGTTGTTGTTTCTTATCCCCTTGTGTAAAGATTACATGAATTCCTTGAGTTCATGCTCCTCGAGCTGTACATAAATATTAAAAACACTATAACTTTATGATATCTTCAGGTTATTCATCCTTTGCTTAGTTCTCTACTATCACATGAACTCAATCAGCATTGAGTTACATAGTAAGTAAAGCTTTAGCGGTCCAATTATTGATAATGTTGAATTAGAGGAAGCTCTTATTTGAAAACCTAACTAGAAAAAGGTTAGGAAATCTAAACTAGGAAACAGAAGCAGGAACTTATAGGGGGAACAAAATGTTCTATTTAATTAGCTATTATAATACTCAATTATTTGAAACATTTTAATTAATAATGAATAATTCATACACATCCCCAAAAATCCATTGTTATGCTGCCAGGTGGCATTGTGTGTTCAGACAAGCCTGGATAATGATACGGAATGATATAGATCCAGCTAGAACTTGTGTTGTATCAGACCCCCTATATATGCAACTAAATACTAAACTCCGTAGTAACACAGATCACTGTCTTGGCTCCCTTCACTTCTAGCTGACCAATCCAATCAGCCACAATGGGAAAACCTTCTGCTTACTTCTAAGGCTTCGTCACTTCTCTGTCCCGCTCCATACAGTCCATGCCCGGCTTTGGCAAAACTTGATGGTACTTGCCAACCAGATAGTGCTCCTCCATTTTGATCCATCATGATATTGTAACGTAGAAAATTAAGAAAGACAAACTTCAGATTTCCTTGAAAATAAAGATTATATATAATAATTATAGATAATAAAAAGATTTACTGGCCCAAGTTTCTTTATTTTCAAAGAATATGAATGCCGGCCAGGCAGCCTCTATCTTTACAATAAACTTCAGAATGACCTGGAAATTTATTTAATGTAAAACCAAAGTCAACACACATTTATAAGATTGAGGGAAGTTTCTAGAGTAGCAAAATATAAATATAATTTTAAAAAATTGATATAATCTGTTTATATAAAATAAATACTTTACAAGAGAAAGAATCACCAGATATCATTTTGAAGAAGATTCAAAGTTAACGGCGACAAGTTTCTTTATTTATGCGGTATAATCTTGGCAAGTTTTCGGACTATGACATCCTTCAACAGGCTACTGTTGCCTACTGAGTAGCCAGTTAAAAGATGTCATAGTCTGAAAACTTGTCAAGATTATAAAACGACACTTGAAGTTACACCGCATGAGTTTCTTTTCAATGAAAAATCAAAATTTTAATTTCAAGGTGAAATATTGACTATTTATAACCTTTTTGGATGAGGTATGAAAGGGTGAATTATGAAGAGTAATGATGAACGGAAAAATGGACACTTTTATTTTTCCGTTCATCATTACTCTTCATAATTCACCCTTTCATACCTCATCCAAAAAGGTTAGAAATAGTCAATATTTCACCTTGAAATAAAATTTTGATTTTTCATTGAAAAGAAACTCATGCGGTGTAGCTTCAAGTGTTGTTTTGCAATCACAGGCCGCAGTGTATTATATAGCCAAGATTAAACAGCACAAATAAAGAAACTAGTCGCTGTTAGCTTTGATTCCATCTTTAAAATAAATACTTTGCTACAATATGGTTGTAAATACCTATGTGGGGGGTCGATGGAAGGCTGGTTAAACCGTTTGGTTTACGACCACTACGACCCGGGTTCGATCCCCGCATTGGACACTTTTTCTGTTTAAAAAAAAATGCTCCAATTGCCCCCCGATTCTTGCAAAAGTCCAACCCCACCAGCGAGTGCAAGTAACCAAACGGGGCTCTGGCACATTTGTAAGTGCAAAGTCGAACTGCTTTCACATGTGTAGACATGTGGTGCGCTTACAGTAAAAAGCAGTCGCTAACTACCCACCATGATTATCATGGCCTGTACCATGTGTACTAGGGATAAGCAAAAAATATATATATACCTATGTACTTTTTAACCTAATATGAAAGAGCCACAATATAAATTGGCAATATTTCATATCTTCAACCTATAAGACAAACAAATCAAAAGTTAATTGGAACAATAAAGAACTAATTTTTAAAGAAAAAAAGACAATCTCCAACCTAGAAGATGAGAGGAACCATTTAATGGTATAATTTCCATCTTTTGATCCCAATACTGAAAAGAAATAAAACCCTTGTGAGAAATATCTGTTCATTTTATTCAATGAAGGATTGAAGAATATAATACCAATGTATTTTTGGGACTTTTTTTGAGAAGGAAATAATTGGGAATTGTTTTGGTTTTAATAATTAAAAAAAAAACTTTTTTCAATCATTGATTAGCTAAACCTTTGCAATTGTTTTTGTCCAATCTCTTTATAGCAATTGTAGAAATTCATTCTATAGGACTTAAATTTTTAGTGTTGGATATATTTCTATCCTAAAAACCATTACCTGAAATTTAAGATTTGAGAAAACTTTCCTAGGTGTTCACTAATGATGACATTTGGTACCAAAAATATATAATTTTTGTGTAGCTGGAAGTCCTTAGCAAATTGAATCTTTACAACACCATGCTGTAACTCTCTCAGCACAGTAATTTCCCAGCCGCTCAAACAAACAAAAGCCCAGTTCAATTATAGAAATTGGGGCTAATGAAAAATGTATTGGCTCAAGGCCGTAGGCTCCCTCGCTCACTCTAGCTAACTAAAGTGGTGCACAGTTTTTAACATGTAATTTGAATGTGTTTTTTATTGCTCAGTGTGATCCTTGTAAAAAGTGTAAAGTGAGATTTAAAGTAGTGTGGTGCAGAGGTCTCCACCTTGCTCAACTGGCTGCGAGCTGTCCTACTCATCAACCCAGACTTCCTCACGGCCTGGAACATCCGGTTAGTCAGTCTGGTGGTGTCTTGTCCAAATTCAGTGTCCTTGTAGCATATTTTCCACTGGTTCTCCGGACTGCAGGCCCCAGCGCTCCCTCAGACGCAGTAGCATGGATCGTCAATTTATGATTTTGTTGCTCCATATGGAAAGGGAGGGTGCCATTGCACCGTTAGTCAGCCACATTTCAGAGTTCCCTGTAGGTCTTTACGGTTACCATAGCGGCTCAGGGCTCACGACACCGTATTTCACCCTACAGGGCAGTCCCTTACTTACTTGTGCTGTTTCTCCCGCCCGCCACGCAGAGGAGGACTTCTGGGCAGGGGTTAGTCTGGTGGTGATCCTAATATTGTCATCTAGTGGCTGGTCTCCTCTGCCATATTTTTGGGGCTTCTGTATTACTATACATTAGAACCTCCATGAGAGGACACTCACGCTAAAGGACACCTCTTTACAAAGGACAGTTTTAATTTGAAAAATTAACATTTTTACAATTTAGCAACTCTCCAATAAGTGGACACCTCTCCATAAAGGAGGCTTTGGCTCTGCATTTACGTGTCCTTTACAGGGAGGTTCTACTGTTTTAGAAATATGAACTCTATTTAGCACAACTTTTACTACTGACCTTATTGTATGGAAAAATATCCCTTGGTTTATACATTGGTGAAGCCAAATGTATATATAATATTGTATTAGGCTGTTCTCTGCCTATATATTCCACATTTAAGAGGATTTCTGTGAGTTGTCAGACCAGTAACATATATATATATGTTATATTGAAATATTATTTTATCTATATATATAAAAATGAATGTATGTGTGTGTGTGTGGTCTGTTTGTCCTTTATGCCTGACCAAACCACTCATTGGAACGCCATGAAACTTTGGGAAGTTATTTAGTATAGTACTGGGAAGGTTTCTAGCAAATAAAATTTTTGAAATAACTTTCGCTTTAAAATAATCAAGATAAATATTCTAATTTATCTGTTATAATTCAACAATCTGCTCTAAATATTATCATGATGATACGATGACTTTGTATTGTAGAAAATTAGGAAAGACAAAATTCAGGATGACACGGCAATTTATTTGAGACAAGAATAATGATACAATTCCAAGGCAAGATACTATTCCTTTAACTTCCAATTACCGAGGGAACCAATTAATATTGATTTTATTCAACTTATCGAGTATTTTTCAAGGGACCAAGAAAAAATGTTCACTTTATCGAGAGATTCGTTAGACAAACCTTTACTCGGGTAAAACCTGGGCGAAGCCGGGTACGTCCGCTAGTTTAAAATATATTTCAAAGATTCAAATATTCTGTTTAAATCTACCACCAGATGTCGGGACTTTCCCTATATAAAACCGATTGTTATTGTTTTTCGTGTTGGCCGGCTCAAACCTTTTGTACATTATGTAAATAAGTTTTTTTTTATTCTTAAGCCAGGCAGTACTTTTATCAAATTATGTTTTCTATATTCCATAGGCTCAATTAAAGCTATTTTTGATAACTATTTTCATTAATATTACTCTGTTACAATATTGTAAAATACTCATGGATAACTAAAATCAAGCGCAACAGCTAATAAATCTTATTTCCTAATATTCAAAAATCAACAGAAAATCTCATTTGTTTATAACATATATGTCATAATATATACTCTTCCAGGAATAATAAATTCAACCTACAGACAACCCAGAGAGAGAGGGGAGGATAAGGACCGGTCACTTGAAACACCAGCGACATTCCAAGGGGCGATCACTGGGGGCCTGTCAGTTAACACCTCAGGACTTTTAGGAGAGTTGGGGATTGTGTGCGACACGAACGGCCGCCCGGCTGTGCCGGGCCCATCTCTCTACCTCTCTCTCTCTGGTTGCCTGGGTTCCTCTTCCAACTTGTGGTGTGATATTTCTCTTCCCACCTTATTATACCACATATATATATCCAAAAATGAATGAAGCAATAAATACTATTGCTCACATGAACAATTCTTTATTAAGCACACACACCTCCCTCTGTATATTACAATTAAAACTATTTAACCTCAGATAGACATTGTTAGAGACAATGAGGCACACATAGAGTGCCAGAGAAAGTGTCAATCCTGGTATGCTGCATCATTTTGGCCTCAGCATTCCATGTCATTATTAAATACCACCTTATTTATACAAGGATGATACATTTCACACAGTGAATATTTTTTCTTTTATTTTTATCAAAAACTTATGACAACTTAAAAGTAAATAGGAAAAGGCTGTATATAGCTAAAAAATAATGTCAAGCAAATGATGGCTATTTTCAACTTTACACATGCACCCATTTTATCAATGATGTTGTTATTTAGCTGTGGAATGGGTTGTTTTTACACAGACCTCTCTTGTAACCTCACCCCATCAATACTGAAGATTCTCTCTCCATATAATGTCTGGTATAGTTTCTCTGTGGAAATGTAAATGATGAATTTCTTCCTGTCAGCAAGATTTATTGTTCAAAAAATAAAATTTTATGATTTTCATCTTTTTGTTGCTTTGGTTTTATCATTTTGAAGTCCCTAAAATACTTTGATTATGAAATAAGAATTTTAAAAAATATATTTATCATTATTTAAACATAGAAACTTTCTCCTTGGAATATAAATACTATAAACTAAAGTGCCGGGAGAAAATGATTTTTTATTAAAACGACTACACACACTTTTTTAATAAAAAAATCATTTTCTCCCGGCACTTTAGTTTATAGTATTTATATTTATCATTATGCATATCAGTTATGCACATTTAAAATGTATCATCTTTTCTGGCCCACCGCGCGTGTGTTTATAAGAGGGGATATTTACCTGTTTGTAGATAATAGAAACGGCGATAAGAAAAAAGTGGCAAATATATTGAAAAGGTATTAATGAATATCTTTTGTGATAGTTATGGCAATAACAACTTGCCACACAATATGCTTCTCCACTCTTAGCTGGTCCCTATATGGTTGTTGTCCTGCTCATCATTCTCATTGTTCCACCAAGTATTGGAGTAGGCAATGTTTGCCTCTACACTTTCAGAAGTCATCTGTTTGCCTTCCACACCTCACTGAATGGCCAGCACATTTGACCAAATTGAAGTAAATTCATAGGAGAAACTTAAGCAAGTGGAAAGTCTTTGATGTCCGCCGGTCATCTAATTTTTTTTTTAAGAAGACAGAAGCAATTTTGTTCACACTTGGTTATCTTGTGTGTTTTCAATAAAGGTCACTGTAATATCTTTCAGAGTTATTGTCTGAATCTCAATATAAACATGCTAAAAGGTACAATTTCCTAAAGTCCATGAGTGTAAATTACTTGAAATAGCCAGTGTGATTACAGGAAGGAACTGATAATCACAGACTGCCTCACCATTGACCAAGATCTTCAGTTTTCTGAGCTAGTCCTTAGGAAGAAGCCCA
Organism: Cordylochernes scorpioides; assembly: GCA_030710605.1. Classification (NCBI taxonomy): domain Eukaryota; kingdom Metazoa; phylum Arthropoda; class Arachnida; order Pseudoscorpiones; family Chernetidae; genus Cordylochernes; species Cordylochernes scorpioides. Next base: position 57,411,147 of record CP092882.1, read on the forward strand.
AGAGTAGCGATGTCTTTGCCCATAGGTAAGTTCTGTACATGGTTGTTGGAACCAGTTTTATTGGTATCCAGAGAATTATTATAAAACTATTTTAGAGGCGTGATATTCTTTTTTAAAATAAAACAATTTCCACTGTCCTTACTGCGATGAAAAAATTAAAGGGAGGCCCTCCCTTTAATTTTTTCATCGCAGTAAGGACAGTGGAAATTGTTTTATTTTAAAAAAGAATATCACGCCTCTAAAATAGTTTTATAATATGATAACAGATGACGCTCTAGTACATCCAGAGAATTATCGGATTTTTTTTTTTGGCTCCAAAATTTTACCCATATTGTGTTTGTATAATTGTTTGGTGTGTATAATGTCTTCTTTCCTATCTCCACTCAATCATATCAGGGTATCAAGCTTGTAGACTTTTGATGGTGTTTTGACAACCATCATGACTGGGTGAAGTAGAATGCATCTGCCTTTGTCATTAAGACTGGGAGCACTACTCAGTGGCAGGTCGACTTAGCTCTAATATGAAATGGCCTCATCTGACATGAGGAACAGACGCCATGTGCAGCCCATCCTAACATGGAATACAGACACTGCTCATCCTGTATCCCTTGAGCCCTTACAGGGTACTATCATCCAGGCCAGCTGAGCCCAGGTTTTTTTTAATGAGCTTGTTACTGCTCACCTTGAACTATCCCCAATGGTTCGTGCATTGAAGAGATACAACTCCTAGACAAAAAAAACATCTGATGGCTATTTGTGATACTTCAGACTCCCAGCAACATGAGATTCCCAAGGTAAAGATCTCGCTTGGTCTTATTTCAATCATATGCCCTAACCTATCTGGACTTGAGAGGACCAGGTTCTATCCTTGAAGAGAGTTCAACGGAATATTTGAATTCAATAAGTTTCTATCTAATCATACAAGTAAGACCAGACACAAAATAGATACAGATGAACAGCCCTCCTCAATTAAAGGCTGTCCATACAGAGTGTTGCAAATTGAATGTCAAATCATAGAGAAAGAAGTAGACAAAAGGTTACCACCTCATACTCTCTGGTGATAATGGTTATAAAGGCAGTTGGTGTGTCTGTGCTGAACCAGACACCTAGATAAGATTATCAAAGAGGATGTATGCCTATTACCAAGGATTGACGATACACTCAATTACTTGAAGGCAGTAAATTCTTATTCACCCAATGTCCTCTGGTCTGGTTACTGACAAGTGGACAAAGCAGATCATAAGATGACTGCATTCATCACGCTAAACGGATTGTATGAATTTCAAGTCATCCCCTTTTGGCTTGTGCAATTATCCAGCAATGTTTGAAAGAATGATGGATACTATGCTAAAAGGGTTACAATATGGCTTTGTTGTTTGGATGACATTATTGTATTTTGTTCTACTTTCAAGATCTCAGTACTCTTCTCATTTGCCTCACAAAAACTGGACTTAGATTGAACCTAGACAAGTCTTTGCTCGGAATGAAACAACTAAACATTTTTGGACTTTTAGTGGATGAAAAAGGTATACATCCTGACCCCCAAGACAGGCTTTAATGTAATTCAAATTTCAAAAACTTCATTCTCAGACGATAAAATAGAAATTATTTAGAAATGGGGGCCAAAATAAAAATATTAGGCAATGTAAACTAGAAAACTCTCAATTTACCAGCACATCCATACTTTGTAATAATTCTTAGAAATCAACAGAATATAGAACCCCCCCTAAAATAACATTGAAGTGAAACATTAAAAAGTTATAACAGGAAAATTTGATGGCTTGAGACAAATTCTGATGATAAAATTTCAAGCTTGAGGGCAAAATATTCTAATTAATGAACTGGGGGGTTTTTCAGAAGGAAGCCCAAGACATTACAAGCCTAAAACTGGATGGTTTGATTGATTTAGACAATGTCATGGAATTGTTTATTACAAAATCAGTGAAATAGTGACTTGAGGTATTACATTGACAAACAATATTCTTATATAAAAAAGAATGTGCCTGAATAATTCTTGTAGATCACATGGAAACAACTTTGACATCCTATATGTAGTCCTTGGAACAACTAACTTTCCTTATTTTGGTGGAACCCTGGTAGACTGGGTGTTTTATCTCATTGTGCAAGTGCAAAGTCAAACTGCTTTTCCCATGTGTAGACATGTGGTGCACTTACAATAAAAGCAGTCGCCTACTTCTACCCTACTATAATAGTCGACAGTCATGAACCGGGATTGAATCCAGCGTTAACCTTTTGTTTAATATGTGAATAACCTTCACCTATCATTTATTGTTTCAATTTTCATAAACTAGGTTGCTCTTTTTGAAAGGTATCTAATAAAGTGATTTTGGAACTACTTCTACCCACTATGATTATCATGGCCTGTACCACGTGTACTAGGGATAAACAAAAAAAAATCTCATTATGCGCAGGTGCTGGCTGCTGAAGAGGGAGGCCAACGGTGCACCGCTCAGTCGGGTGCGGGTGGACAAGGAGCTGAGAGTGTGCGACCAGGCAGCACAGCAGCATCCGAGCAACTACTATGCCTGGAGTCACCGGAGCTGGCTGCTGGATCACCTGGACCCTGCCCACCTGCCCCAGGTACTGAGACTCTAAGTGGATTTTACACTTGGTTAGTATATGTATAAATCTCTTGGAATCAAGGACTGGGGGATCCCACCTAAGCACAGTTGGTACATTCTTGGAGCAGTGGCCACCCAGACCTTTTGGTCCATAAACCGACATGCGATAGCATACCCACATACCCATGGCACAGTTGGTACAGTGGAGTGAACCCAGGAGGAGCTCTGAACATCAGAAATAGGCAGTATCAAACAACACTAACAAGATTTAGAACAGGCCATCTCAAGCCATTGAAGATAGAAAATAATAACAAAATCTATCCCACTTGCCCAAAATGTAGCTTGTCACCTGCAGCTCCAGAACACATTTTGGCTTGCATTAGATGTACTAAACAGGACCTTTAGGAGAGGCCGCTGCTTATCATAAAACAGCTCGAGGAGCATGAACTCATGGAATTCATGCAATCTTTACACAAGGGGATAAGAAACAACAACAATATGTATAAATCTGATCTCATGGAATGGGGTGTAGGGGTGCAGCTTTCGTTTATCATGGCACCATGATACAGGCACACTTTGATGAAAGTCTGACTTTGCCTGTAGTTTGAGGCCGTCCCTATAACCCATAACTAACAGCTCGAGGAGCATGAACTCATGGAATTCGTGTAATTTTTTCACAAGTGGATAAGAAACAACAACATATGTATAAATACATTTTCTAAGGCCATATATCATCTCACAAGATTGAAAGATATTGTAAGGTATAAAGGGAGGTGGGTCTACAAAATTACTAGCTATAACTTTTTCTTTCTTCCTCACTTTTTAAAGCGAGAGATAAGTTGAACTTTACTTACTACAAATGTATTTTGACCTTTGGATTATTACAGTTAGTTATAAAATAAATACATTTTCTAAGGCAATATCCAGTCCCACAAGATTGAGAGACAGTGTAGGGTATGAAGGGAGGAGGAACCTACGAACTAAAACTTTATTTCCTCGTTTTTTTAAGGCAAGAGATAAATGGTATGGAAAGGGACTCTTTAAAAGCAGATAATACATACCTAAGGGATGTGACATCAGGCACTTAGGAAAATCATCTTGTCAAAGAGACAATGCCATTCTACGATCCTTGGAATCACCAAACTTTCCCCTAAGCAGCTGCACAATCAGTATTTCTTCAATCTTTGCTGTTATGTACTCTCTCTTCTACCTAATATTCAACAATCTTAGGTAGTGTAGTTTCTATTAAAATAGATTGTATGCTACTGTTATATATTTGTATAATATTTTATTATTACAGAATTATCATAAGAACTAAAAACATGAATATCTCACGCTATATATTGATTACATCACACAACAACAACCAAGTCCTTGGTCAAAACCATATATACATGTTATATTAAAATATTATTCTATTTAAAATTATATTTCATAGATCCAAGTACTCTGTTGGGTCGACCACCAGAGGTCAAGCTTCCCTTATAAAAACTCGTTGTTGTTCTTCCGGCCGACTGTTTTACATATAGAATTTTAAAGAATGATTTGAAATTCATTGGGGTTTCCCCGCACAGGTTCGGATCCTATCGGCTTATTGTTATAAATTAAATAAAAAATAATGAGATTCTCTGCTTGATTTTTGATCATGTTGAGGATTATGGTAATGCAGTCGTGGTAACAGAATGATATTAAAGAAAATAGTTTTGATCAGAGATTTCTTTATTTGAGCTAAGGAATATATATAAAAACATTATTTGATTAAAGTAATGCCTGGCTTAAGGCGAGTAGAATAAGGAAAACAAAAGATTATTTACATAATGTACAAAAGTTTTGAGCCGGCCATCGGGGAAGAACAATGAGTTTTTATAGGACCTCTGGTGGTCGACCCAACAGAGTACTTGGATCTATGAAATATCTTATAATTAAAGCGCAAAAAATGTTTGTTAGTTTGTTTGTTCCCTAACTCCTCTCTTAATATTTTCTTTTATACGACAATATTTCTTATACATATTACATTTAGTCCCGGAATTATTCAGGTAACTTCAAAATTATATTTAAACTTTTAAAAATAACGCAGTTAGCAAAAATACCATTTAGCTCGACGTTAGCGACACGCGGCCATTGATTGAAATAAAATGAAATAATTTGATATATAAATTTAAATTAAACTTTAAATACTTTTCATACTTGCCTTTTTACACTTTAATAACATTTTTCATTTTTAATTTCTCATTTTAGCACCGTTTTTATTTTGTTAAGGTCATTTTTATATTTAATTACGCCAGAAATTGGCTATTTTAATATTGCTTATATTAAATATGCCTATGCGTATTTTTTATTTTATTAAATATTAATTTTGACAAACATATATTTATATTCTTTAATCGATATTTAGTTAATATTCATTTCGATATTTAGTGAATATTCAAAATAGACGCTCAAAATAGAATAAAATTTCAATATATATCGAAAATTGATCTATGTCACATTATATAGTGTTATATAGTTGAAATAAATGAATAAAGAATCCCCCATATTCGTTTTTGTTTGTGTGATTTTGTTATTATGTTATAATGTTATTATGTCTGTGAAGAAGGCAGGATTGTATGCTTTAAAGCGCGACGTAAGGCGCGCTAAGTTTGCTAGTAATTTTAAATAGAATAATATTTTAATATAACATACATGTTATATATTACATTTGCAGCACACCTGGTGGGTGATTATTCAAAGATCTCTCAGGTAGGTTATTGCCATGATTGGCCCCCGCCAGATTTTATCTTGGGTAGCTGCTGCCTGTTTAACACAATGTTTTCATACCATAGATTCCTGACATAGTTGCTTGCTTGTGGGAAACTTTATTCTTCACCATTTTTAGGGACTGGTGTGAATTTTTGCTAAGTTAGTTTAATTTGATAACAGATTATCAAAATGATGTGTATTCAACTATGAAATTTATAATTTTGTAAGTGCAAAAGTCGAACTGATTTTCACACGTAGATATGTGGTGCACTTACAGTAAAAAGCAATCGCTAACTTCTACCCACCATGATTATCATGGTCTGTACCATGTGTATACTAGGGGGATAATAATAATTTTAAAAAATTTTAAAAATAATTTTGCAAAAAAAAAAATCTACAAGAACAGAGGAAACAACCAAAATTAAGGCATAGAACAAGATCTTATGGCCTAAATTTGTTGGAAATCCTTGTTAAAAGCCTCACCGTTTTCATAAATAATAAATTGTGTTTTTTTTTCTTTTTCTTGTTTTTTTTTTTTTTCCTTTTCTTCTGTATATATCGTTATTTCCTTTGTCTCACTGCTTTGTTCTTATGCATACCTCTGGTGAATCCTGTATAGGGTCAGTGACCCTGAATAAAGGCTTTTTGTTGTTGTTGTAAATAATAAATTGTATCAATCACCTCCCTAAATTTTGTATAAGTCCCCAGCCCCAGTAGTGAGTGCAAATAACCAAATGAGACTCATTTGTTTTGTTACAAAACCCATCTTGGTAATGGTATATATTCTATATTAAATATATTTCACTACTTGCAACAAAGTAGAATAATTCTTCACCATGAGATGACACCTCTCTACAAAGGACAGTTTCCATTTTCAAAATTACAGTTTTTTACTATTTTGTAACTCTCCAGTAAAAGGACACCTCTCCCTAAAGAACACTTTGGCTCAACAATTAGGTGTCCTTTACAGGGAGGTTCTACTGTATTTTGTACAGATGTGGTCGGTGGAAGGATGGTCTAAACCCTTGGTTTTCTACCGCTACGACCCAGGTTCGATTCCCGCATTGGGAACTTTTTTTCTGTTAAAAAAAAAAAAGCTCCAATGGACCCCGATTCTTGGAAAAGTCCAACCCCACCAGCGAGTGCAAGTAACCAAATGGGGCTCTGGTACATTTGTAAGTGCAAAGTCGAACTGCTTTTCACATGTGTAGCATGTGGTGTACTTACAGTAAAAGCAGTCGCCTACTTCTACCCACCATGATTATCATGGCCTGTACCACGTGTACTAGGGATAAGCAAAAAACAACAACAGATGTGGCACGTTGTAGATACACATGTAGTAGACACAAGCAGTTGTAAAGCCCTCCCCGCCATCAGGTCACAGAAATGATGTTTTCCAGGTTGTGGAGCTGGAGCTGACAGGCACCCAGCAGAACTGGCTCCAGAGCCACATCTCAGACCACAGCGGGCTGCAGTACAGACAAGGACTGCTGAAGAGAAAGGGCCTGGAACCTGCGCTGCTGTTGCGTGAGCTAGCGCTAGTGGGGCAGGTATTGGCCACCTTCCCCGGACATGAAGCTCCCTGGACCCACCGGCGCTTCCTACTGGCTTCCTTGCTTCTGCCCCAGTCTGCGGTGGGCAGTAAGAAGTCCAGGTTGGATCACCGCTGGCTTCTGGAACAGGAGACCATGTTGGTGCAGTCAACCACATCTTCCTATCCCTGGCAGCAGGAGCTGGCCGCCCGACATCTCCGATGGCTCCAGCGGCTGTTGGCATCTTGCTGTCCTCCCAGCAATGGCGGCAAGTAACGCCACATCTTCCACCACCTTCTTCATTTCTGAAATATCTCCCTCAATTCATTCCTCTTTTTCCTGGTTTATTTTTTCCAAGCCCTATTATTTTTATCCTTTTTTTTTTTGTTAGATTGTTGACTCTCTGTACATTTTTATTCCTTCCTTCCTTCTTATCTATAACTGCAAAACTAAGGATTGATTAAAAAAAAAAAAAAGATTGTACATATATAAATATTTAATTTACAAATATTTATAAAAATAAAAAATTATTGAATTGTTTATTTTGTCTTTTTTTTATTCTCCAAATTATTCTTTGCCCTCTAAGTGTGACACCACTTTAGCTGAAAATCATATTTTCTACTGCTACAGTTGTTGACTGAAATTACACTCATTGACAAAACTTAAAGAAGCTGTACCTTTTAGTATGTATATTATAAAATAAAAGATTTTCTGCTGTTTTTGGTTATCTTGAGGATTATGCTATGGTAATGCAGTCGTGGTTATAATCTTGAAAGAATAATATTAAAAATAGTTTTGATTAGAGATTTCTTTAATTGAGCTAAGGAATATATACAAAACATAATTTGATAAAAGTAATGCCTGGCTTAAGGCGTAAGAATAAAAAAATAAATAACTCATTTACATAATTTACAAAGGTTTGAGCCGCCATCAGGAAACAACAACAATGAGTTTTTATAGGGGAAGCGTGACCTTTGGTGGTCGATTTAGCAGAGTATATAAATCTATGAAATATAATTTTAAATAAGATAATATTTTTATATAACATGTATATCAGGATTCAGACAATAACTCTGAAATTTATTACATACACAGTGGCTTTAATCAGGTCACACGAGATAACCAAGTGTGAACAAAATTTCCTCTGTTTCCTTAAAAAAATAGATGACAGGCAACATCAGACTTTAAACTTCCTTAAGTTTTTGTCCATGAGTGTAATGAGGCTTCCACATTTAATTTTAATTTTATTTTTTTTATTTTAATATTATGAGGTTTTTCTAGCTAATAAAGGGAGTAATCCTTTAAAAAAAACTTTTTTTTTTCGGATTAGAAAACAACATTTATTCAATAAAAATCAATAAAGGTAGGCTGAGAAGTTTTCCATCAGAGACAATTGTTTACCAAACATGGCTATATCTGGTCTCTCAATCTTTTTTTTTTTACTTATCCCTAGTACATGTAATACAGGCCATGATAATCATGGTGGGTAGAAGAAGGCGACTGATTTTACTGTAAGTTCACCACATGTCTACACATGTGAAAAGCAGTTCGACTTTGCACTTATAAATGTGCCAGAGCCCCATTTGGTTATTTGCACTCGCTGGTGGGGTTGGACTTTTGCAAGAATCGTACGTCATTGAAGCTTTTTTTTTTTAATCGAAAAAAAAGTGCCCAATGCGGGAATAGAACCCAGGTCGTAGCGATCGAAAACCAACGGTTTAGACCATCCTTCCACCGACAGTCTCTCAATCTGGTGATTGGAGAGACTGTCATGTCAGGCCAAGTTCTGTCTTTCAACCAAAGAGACTAGGTATTTTTCTTTTATGTCAAAATGTTTTCTTTATATTAAAACACTACTTTTGCACACAACTTATAAATGAATAAATACAATTGCTAATGAGTGATTTTTGAGCAGCTAAAGAATCTTTACAAAATTTATACTTTGCCAAAAAGATAGGTCTGTGGGTAGCTTTTAGTAAAGGCCACTCTTTTGACACTGAAAAAGTTGAAGAGGTTGACAATGTGACTCAATTTCTTCAGATTCACTTCAATTAAAATTCCACCTTTGCCGGTCCCAAGCCCGGATGAAAAAGGAGGAGGGGGAGCAGTAACAAGCTTAGTAAAAAACCTGGACTCAGCTGGTCCGGTTGATAGTATCCTGTAAGGGCTCCTAATCCAGGGATATAGGATGAGTCTGTACTCCATGTTAGGAGCAGCTGCACATGGCGTCCGTTCCTCATGTCAGAGGCGGCCATTTCTTTTGGAACTAAGTCAGCCTGCCACTAAGTAGTGCTCCCAGTCTTAATGACAAAGGCATTCTACTTCACCCAGTCATGATGGTTGTCAAACAGACACCATCAAGGGTCACAACTTGATACCCTAATATGATTGAGTGATCGCAATGTGGTGGTTGCTCTACACCGAACGTCACCCCGATCAGTACCTAGGTCGTCTGCGGACGATTTGATGGCCCTGCATTTCCTCAAACAGGTTGAGTGTGAGACACGCGACGGCAATAACGCTCCAGTTGCAGTCTAGCACGACCCGGGAAGGCCTGATCGCGGACCCCACGAGGGAGCCCGCTATTCGCACCGCGAAATAACGGGGACACGACAGCATCGTTGCAATCCATAGGCGGGATTCCGACTTAGAGGCATTCAGTCATAATCCCTCGGATGGTAGCTTCGCGCCATTGGCCGTTCGACCAAGCGCACGTACCAAATGTCCGTACCTGCGGTTCCTTTCGTACTGAGCAGGAATACTACGGCAACGACCCGCATCAGTAGGGTAAAACTAACCTGTCACACGACGGTCTAAACCCAGCTCACGTTACCTGTTGGTGGGTGAACAATCCAACGCTTGGCGAATTCTGCTTTGCAATGATAGGAAGAGCCGACATGGAAGGATCAAAAAGCGACGTCGCTATGAACCCTTGGCCCCCACAAGTCAGTTATCCCTTTGGTAATTTTTCTGACATATGATTGAGTGGAGATAAGGAAGAAGAAGACTTCACTTGAATACCATATCAATGAAAATCTGGTTAGCTAACTTTGTCCAATCATAACCTCCCTTCTGATGTTTCATTTCCATTTGATTTTCTAAAATTTTCAATTCCTTGAAAGAAACATCTAAGTTCATAGAATTATAATTTGATGGATCTGAAGTGAATTATTTTTCTACAATTTCTCATTCTCATAGTATTTGGAACCCAGAATTAAAAGATTGTTGATGCTCTAATAGGGTTCTATGCAAATTGCCATCAATTAAAGCATTAAAAGGATTATTGTTTGAGAACACAGTTGGGCCATCCTATCCTTTAAGATCAAAATTGGCATTTTCTTAAGTTTTATTGAGATTTTTGACTTAAATATACCTTGATCTAATGACTGACGCTCTTAGAATTGGGCGACAAATATAGAAATTCGTTTTTTTTCTGAATAAAAACTTTTTCCACACACATAACACAATGGTCCCTGATTCCTGCAAAAGTCCAACCCAACCCTTGAATGTGAGAAACTAAACAGAGTTCTGACACATTTATAAGTGCAAAATTTAACTGCTGTCTACATGTGTAGACATGTGGTGCACTTACAGTAAAAGCATTCACCAACTACTACCCACTATGATTATCATGGCCTGTACCACATGTATATATATATATACCAAGGATAATAAAAAATAAAGAAATAAATATTCATAAAAATCGCCTTGATTTCTAAAGTATTTCCATCACAGGAAATTGTTAGGTACCTGTAAAAGTGGAAGTCGGTAGCTAAGAGGTCCGGTGAGTATGGTGGGTGATCAAGAGTTTCATAACCCAGCTCATTCAGCTTTTGTCGCGAGATCATTGAGACGTGGGGTCTGGCGTTGTCGTTGAGAAGGATATGCCCTTTTCTGTTGACCAATTCGAGGCAGATGAGGCAAAGTTTTTTGTGGATTTTGTCAATTTGCTGACAATAGTTCACAGCTGTGATTGTTTCACCAGGATTCAGGAAACTGTGATGAATCAAACCTGCTCTAGACTATCAGTCACCATAATCTTGTTTTGGTGGAATTTGGGCTTTCTTCGAAGTGTTTCGTCGCAGGTGACAATACGGTCGAGAAAAGGCTCATTCTTGCTTCATAGAAGTAGCGTAAAAGACACTTCAAAATGGCGATTTTTCTGAATTTTACTCAATTCGTATAGTACCCATTTGTCGAGCTTTTTCATATTTCCTATTTGATTCAAATGACGAACAACTGTAGAGTGGTCAACATTGACCTATTCAGTTACTTCTCATGTAGTTTGGTTTGTGTCCGCCTTGATTATTGACTTTAAATGGTCGTCGTCAACCACCTATGGGCGTCCACGGCCCTCTTCATCTCCAAGGCTGGTATCGCCCTTGTGGAATTTTTCGAACCACCTGCTCCTATTACGTTATGAAATGGCAATCTTACTCCACGCGATGATGATATTTCGAGTTGTTTCCGCAGCGCTGTGGCCGAGTTTGAACCCATGAAGCAAAATTATGCGGATTTTTTCCGCTCTGAAGGCATTTTTAACGCAGTCCGATATCGCGCAAAATTATTGGGAATATAAATATCAATATATATGATGACATTGCGAAAAACGTGCTTCATAATGATATATGATCTGAAAAACATTAAAATAAAATATTATGCAATAATCAAAGCTTGAAATTTGCCTACTGAAATCCGCCATTATTTTCGTCCTGACCCAATATTTTGGATTCACACTCTGTATATTTTCACTGTATTTTATATTATCAAAATATGTTATTGCCTGTGTGTGCCTAAAATACGGATAATCATTTGCCTCGAAATTTTTTTAATATTTCAATAGAACTTGCTAAATTATCCTTGAACACTTATCGTTCTTTTCTACATATCATTGAGAGAATCTAGAATAATATTTGTACAAAAGTAGAATCCATATCGATGTATATTTATTACAAATTAACGTTCGAAAATTGGCGCAAAATATAATAAATTTTGGTGTATTTAATTTGAAACGTAAAAAAAAGTAACTATACAGATAAAATTTTACGAAAAAATATTTTTAAAAACTCTCTATTTAAAAAAATAAATTTTTTATATCACACACATAAATTTACAATATAAATTTCAAAATAATATGTTTTTTGTAAGACTTTTTTTTTAAATAAAATACTATCACATTGCCATTTTTATTAAACAAATTGTTTACATATTATTTACTTGAGAGATGTAACTCTTTTTAAAAATATATATATTTTTAACATTTCCAAAAGTACATATATCATTTATTTTTAAATGTGTCATTATATATTTAAGATATAAATCTACAGATAAAATTAGACTCGTATTTAAAACTATATATTTTGAAGCCCTATAAAATTTTTCAAGTTTATAAATAGGTATATTTTAAAGCAAGATATAAAATAATTTTGAAATTGTTTTAAATATTTTACTTAATGAAAATTTGAGAATACTTAAAAATTAAAAGCCTGTATTTAATTAATAATTAATTATTTCGATCAGTATTACGTACACATTGTAACTCTAATTTGTGCAAATTTATATTATTTACTTCAAAAAGAAGCCCCCAAATGATACGATATTGAACTTCACAACGTTTTAAAGGTAATGCACAAATTTATTTAGGAAAAAAACTAAGAATTTTTCAAATGCATGATGGATTCTTTTGGGAACACGCCTTTAATATTGGCAGCAAAATGTGGCGATATAGATCGTGTGATTCCATTAATTGAACAAGGTACAAACATTAACGTTAAGAACCAACTTATGGAAACACCACTGATTCTTGCTGCTAAAGAAGGCCATACCGAAATTGTTGAAATATTAATAAACTCTATGGCAGATATAAATGCAAAAGATCTAAATGGTCGGAGTGCTTTAAGTAATGCTTCAGAGAATGGTAATATAAGAATTGTAAGATGTTTAATCGAAGCTGATGTTGATATAAATACAAAGAATAAATGGAATCAAACACCTTTATTACTAGCCGTTTTAGGTGGCTATGTAGAAATAGTAAAGTTGCTGATTGAATCCGGCGCTATGCTTGACGCAGAAGACGATGATCGAGAAACACCACTGAGTTATGCAGCAAGATGCGGAAATCTAAATATGGTTAAATGTCTGGTAGAAGCAGGCGCAAATATTAACACAGAAGATCGATGGAAACAAACACCTTTATGGCTGGCTTCTCGAGAAGGTCATTCGTCTGTTGTTAAATTCCTTATTGCCGCCCATGCTATAGTTGATATAGAAGATGTCGTGATGGAAACTCCTTTAATCTGTGCAGCTCGAACTGGCCATGTCAAAATCGTAAAGTACCTTATCAAATCCGGATCTGATGTCAATAAAAGAAATACGTGGAGACAGACTCCCTTGTTGCTGGCTGTCATGGGTGGCCATATAGAAACAGTGAGAATTTTGATTGAAGCCAAAGCTAAAATTGACATGGAAGATGAAGATGGTCGTAATCCTCTAAGTTGGGCTGCGGCTGATTGTCACATCGACATTTTGAAAGCCTTAATAGAGGCTGGAGCGAATGTCAACCCCAAAAATCGATGGCGACAAACCCCCTTACTGATAGCTGTTGAGAAGGGTCATTTCAATGTTGCCAAAATTTTAGTTGAAGCGAAAGCTAACATTGACGCAAAGGACTTATTCGGATGGACTCCTTTAAAATGGAGCGCTCGGCACGACCAAGAGACGTCCCAGTTGCTGATCCAGCACACCTTACTGCATAATCCCGACACTGTCAAACCAGAGTATCTCGCTTCTCACGAGGGACTCGCACACTTATGGGAAGCCTGCCGGAAAGAAGTTGATAAAATGAAGACCGACCTGATAGGTAAGAGTTCTATCTCCATGTACAGTTGCCTTCAAGAATCTAACCTCGACAAGCTGGTGGTGTACTTGTCCAACGAAGAGTTTGAACAGTTGAAGGAACTCTACTTCGCGAAGGAATTTCCCCTGTACGCTCGCATTATCCAGGATCACCTCAGCAAGGGCAAGAGACGCAGTCGACTGCTGTACAAGAGCGACATCGTCATACGACATTGCGACTTCGAGTACTTCCCCCCGGAGATCCGAATTGAAATAACGAGTCGGCTTACCAACGCCGATCTGAAGAAACTCGTCAAATCTGCGCTACTGTGAGGAACTAATCTCTATTTAATTAACACACGGCGGTGAAGAATCAAATAAACTGTGGAAATAAAGCCGATTATCTCTTCTCATAGACATTGCCTACCACAGTTTAGCAGTCGTCTTTTAAATCAAATTTTAAAAAAGTATGATTTTAGATTTTTTTATCATTTTTTTACTAAATTTCGCAAATTTTATTTGAAATTTAGAGTATTGAATTTATGTGACAGCAGCTGAGAATAAGAATTAATGCTGTATTTTCTAAAAAATGCCAACTATAGGGCCTGGATTACTTTAGTTCAGCCATGTTGAAATTCAATCAATGCTGTGAAAGCTTCATCAGGGTATTACATATGATGGTAATGTCTGTGTGAAGTTAAGATACCATCAATGCCGTGAATAGCTCATTAAAGATGTAAAGAAACATCATCATACCTTGGACAAAAGTGTAGGAAACATTGAAACAATGATTAATCAACATTTGCTATGCAAAACATATATGCAAAATCAACACACACAATTTTAGCGAAATTCAAAATTTGACTAGGACACGATTTTATCAAAATATTATTTTTGATTGCATACCAAACAAGGGAGAGATATTTGTACGGGTGTGATAAAGTTAGGTTTTACACTTATAGCGGTTCTCCTAAAAAAAGACATGCTTGGAATGATGGTGACATCTTAGGCCTAGAGTTTCGCGGGTGCTGATATTCGACTACGCAAGTGCCTATTTACAGTTTATTATCATTTTGAAGGTGTAGTGGATTGTATGCCTCCGTATGAGAAATTGAGCGTTAATTTATATAAACTTTGCTCAATCAGTGAATTCAGGTCTCCACAATAGGCTTTATTCGAGCACTGTAGTAGTTCCTCTCCGCTGGGAAGATTACAAAGTTGTGGCGATTACTTTGAATACGGTTGCATTGATAAAATAGTTGTTATTAAATAAGGAAACAGGTTTCAGGAGATGTTTTTTTATGTTTGTTTTTCACTTGGAGAAACTCATCTCCACAAGCCTGTTGTCATATTTAATTCATATACAGAATATTCACCAAATTATTTGTTATGATGAATTAGCGTGCCATCTGTTATAACAAATTGAAACTATTTTAGACGTCTATGATTCTTTATATTTTTTTTTTAAAGGGGCAGTAGAAATTGTTTAATTTTAAAAATAATCATACACGTCTAAAATAATTTTTCTTTTACACCTCTATTTGCAGAAACTTTTAAATGACACTGATATATAGCTAGCAATAAATATATATATATGTTTCTATGAAAATGTTAATATGAAAGACGCAGGTTATCATCATCCCTTTTTGATTTGTTTTTGTCACTTTGGCGGTTCGCAAATAAACAACAAAAGCTGTATCAGACATTATAAAGACAATAAAGATTTTCTGATAACAAAAGTGTACAAAGATGTTGCAGACACACCGTTGTATTTCTTGAAAAATAATAATAAAACTAGTCAAAATATACATAAAAGTATGATATTTTTTGTAAAATTCAATAACATACTTAAAATTCACATAAAAATGATCAAAACACGGAATAAGTATGTCTTTTGTTATGCAATAGATTATGCGTGAATGTCAGTATCTCCAGGGTGAACCGATTCCAATTCCTCAATCTTTTTCCTGATCCTTATAGTCTTCATAGTAATATTCATCGTCCGCCGTGGATTTTACTGTTGTTGAAACAGACAATTTGGAAGTACTTCGTAAAACCAAATCGATTTTCGATATTGGACTCTCGATATCCGTTTCCATAAAAGAGGTTGGAGGCTTGCTAGGAAAAAAACCGTGCTTCTTAGAGACCGTGTTAGATACGATGCATGCTGAGCTTACGGTATTCGTTCTTCTAAATGGGTGGAAGGGAACGGTGAAGAAGGATTCTGGCTTCTTATAGGATGTTCTTCCTATTGAGTTCGTTATTAACGATGCAGGAATTGAGGTGTTTGTCTCTAGAGATTTGGTCAGGGGGGAAATCATAGTAAAAAAGAAGTCTGGTTTCTTATATGGTAGTGCCTCATCATCGTACCAATATTCTCCAGTCAGAGTTGACTGGCTAACACGGTCACCTTTGTTCCCCAAACAGGTTAAAATAGCTTTCGGATATTTCTTAGCACAATCGTAGACGTAGCAATTGTATGCACCGCTTGGTGTTTTGAGATTTTCACAGAAGTTGCCTTTGAACAATTGATGGCATACGCAAGTTTTTTCTATGCAGTCTCCCCATACACAGTGTTCGTATGAATCCGGTTTATTGAACTGGAAGTCTGGATATCTCTCCAGTCCAGTGCGGCAGCTCGGCTTGTAGGAATAGGTATAGGCCGCCATGCTCCAGATGAAGATCCCTGGGGTCATCACCACTGCGGGGATATTGGGGTCTGGCTGGACAGTCCTGCAGGTCGCCATGTCGCGGTAGGCCTCGTAGAGTCCCTCGTTAGTGTAGCTGGTCAGGCCTGCTATCAAGGTAGATGTTGCTGAGAGCATCACCATCGTTTGGATAGCTCCCATCTCGGGCCTCGTACAGAATTTTGATTTTTTTTTTCATATTTTTATTATTCAAAAAATTTTATTAGCCTTAGTAACTATAATAATTTAGGATATATTTTACAAATAGTAAAAAAAATATTTTATTCGCGATCGAACGTTGTGGCCCACTGTACGTATTACATCCCAAACACGATGCGACGGCAGTCAACAATGGGCGCGTTCATGGGAAAATGACAATTAAAGTAATCAATATGAATTGACAGCACAAGAATTTTAGTATCTGACAAGCTGTATTGTTTGCTTTGAATTGTGTTGATATTGGAATTTCCATAGAGTCGAATGTACTAAATTTCTAGGAAATAGGAGATATCAAAATTACACTCAAACGTGCATCATGTATTGAACCTAATAACTGATTATGGAGGCTTTTGGTATCTTGTAGAATAGACCTATTTTTAAACTATAGCCATCTATCGCATTTGATCAAAAAACCTGTCTCAATGTTTTCTGAGTGCAGCAAGTTTTTGTTTCTTTTCCCCTTGTGTAAAGATCACACGAATTCAATGAGTTCATTCATGGAATGGGGTATGGGGGTGAAGCTTTCGTTGATCATGGTACCATGATCCAGGGCAGAAAGTTTTAAAAACATATAAATGAAAAAAAAAAAAACCTCCCACTTAAATATTTTAACTTTAAAATATTCACGCGTAGAAGAATATTAGGGAAGAGACAAAGTTTATTATGCAATATACTTTAATGAAAAACAAATATACCTTATTTATTGGGTTACCCCAGATTCCTGAAGTGTACAGATAGGACAACCCAAATATCTGGGTTGTCCTTCAGACCAATGTCTATTTTGTTTAATCTAAGAGGCAAGTGAAGAAAAAAACCTATTTCAAGTTACTGTGCCGGCTTGGCACTTGATAAAGAGAAAAATAAAAGAAATACAATATAAATATAGACAGTAAAAATATATACAAATATAGATGGAAAATTTGCCGGGAGGAAATTTATCCATGGAAGCAATGGTCGCCTCTCCCGTCAAAATTAACGTCAGAATCTGACGCCATCTATTGACCGTCGCCGCAACTAGCGGCATCGGGTCGGTGACAAAGCCACAACACCAACTTTGGCAAACTGATAAGCGTCCACCTAGAGACCACGGTTTCGGGCTAATGGCCCTCGTCAGTCTAGGGCGGACTTTATTCCATGAGATCCACACGGGATCTAATGGAATCCTCACAATCTACCAAAGAGGTGTTTTGCTGGCAATGTGGCTGGGCCAAATCTATTGGCAAAACACCTCTTTGGTAGATTGTGAGGATTCCATTAGATCCCGTGTGGATCTCATGGAATAAAGTCCGCCCTAGACTGACGAGGGCCATTAGCCCGAAACCATAGTCTCTAGGTGGACGCTTATCAGTTTGCCAAAGTTGGTGTTGTGTCTTTGTCACCGACCCGATGCCGCTAGTTGCGGCGACGGTCAATAGATGGCGTCAGATTCTGACGTTAATTTTGACGGGAGAGGCGACCATTGCTTCCATGGATAAATTTCCTCCCGGCAAATTTTCCATCTATGTTTTGCCAATAGATTTGGCCCAGCCACATTGCCAGCAAAACACCTCTTTGGTAGATTGTGAGGATTCCATTAGATCCCGTGTGGATCTCATGGAATAAAGTCCGCCCTAGACTGACGAGGGCCATTAGCCCGAAACCATGGTCTATAGGTGGACGCTTATCAGTTTGCCAAAGTTGGTGTTGTGGCTTTGTCACCGACCCGATGCCGCTAGTTGCGGCGACGGTCAATAGATGGCGTCAGATTCTGACGTTAATTTTGACGGGAGAGGCGACCATTGCTTCCATGGATAAATTTCCTCCCGGCAAATTTTCCATCTATGTTTTGCCAATAGATTTGGCCCAGCCACATTGCCAGCAAAACACCTCTTTGGTAGATTGTGAGGATTCCATTAGATCCCGTGTGGATCTCATGGAATAAAGTCCGCCCTAGACTGACGAGGGCCATTAGCCCGAAACCATGGTCTCTAGGTGGACGCTTATCAATTTGCCAAAGTTGGTGTTGTGGCTTTGTCACCGACCCGATGTCGCTAGTTGCGGCGACGGTCAATAGATGGCGTCAGATTCTGACGTTAATTTTGACGGGAGAGGCGACCATTGCTTCCATATACAAATATGTTCCATCGAAGAATATCTTCAAACAATGAAGAGTCCTCCTCCAAGCAATCAGAAGGTCTTCACAGATGCTAATTTCCAGAGACATAAAGAACCTGTAGATGATTGATTTGGCTGATGATTTGATGTCGTAGTCTTGAAGGCCAGCCCCGAAGATCTATCTCTGAGGCCGCTGTAGGTGGTTAAAGACTTCCTGGATAAGAGGTCTGCCAGCAACAGTACCTATGAGCTAGCGACAGGTCGCCGGATCCACAGGTAATGTAGCAGTCTCGGGCAGAGGCCGGATGGGGCAGCGCATGTAGGGTCAAGCGTACAGCCACATCTGCGTCGTGTCCCCGAGAAGCAGGACCGCCGGATGGTTGCCCAGCTGACACCAGACGAAGGCAGGTTGTTACTCTATCTCTCCAGGAGCTGAGTGAGGGGCAGCGCAGCAGCTCCAACAAGCGACGAGCGGTACGGGTGATGAGCCGCTGGAACGACCTGACCGCCCGCGCACCACGATTGCGTTAGCCAGGCTAGCGACGCGATAACGCCTCCCGGAGTTCTGGGCGACCAGGCGTGAGCAAAAGCTCCCCAGGGCAACGACGTCCGCGCATAGCTATTGCGATATTTGGAGTAGGCCCGGTCAGAGATATAGAGTGCTCACCAGATTTAGTATCATGCGGAAGCTCGACTCCTTAGATATTTTCTGAATACCTCTGCGAAAACATTAGTGATATTAGCGATCTGGACTGTGTGGCTGACTTCTGCGACGGTATCAGACTGTCAGAGTCTACAGCAGCGAGCCAACTGGACGGGACGGAGCTGAGTGCAGAGCACAATCTATTGGAACAAAAATAAGTTAAACTTTGATTCAATTTGTACCATGATATTTGGTCAACCCATTTTCTTGATAAATCAAGAATCAAATAGACGGCGTTCTGCCATCTAAAATTCTCATGTAAGCGGTCAGGATATAACGATTTTGTTTTTAATTTCAACACATGAACTTTTTTTTTTTTTTTCAAATGAACATCGTATTTGCTCAAATTTGGCCTCAAATACCCATTCCTTGAATTTTCAGGAAGCCTATTGGACCAATATTTGATCGTTGAAGTAAAGCCTGCACCACGTGACAACAGCTCGGAATACGTTCATGCTTGGCTTTTCTTAATTTATCAAGAAAGTGGATTGGCCAAATATAATGGAACAAGTGAAATAAACGTTTAGTTGATTTTTGTTCCAATAGATGGCGCGATATCATCTAAAATGCTCATGTGAGCGGTCAGAATATGCCTATTTTGTTTTTAATATTAATGCCTGAATTTTTTCTATTTTTCCTTTTTTGCACATCTATATACATGTGTATGAATCAACGTTGATTTCTTGCTTCCCTCTTTCTTCTTATTATTATTATTCTTTTTTTTTTTCCCTTTTCTTGTTTTTTTTTTCTTTCTTTTCCTTTTTGCTCTGTATATACCGTTATTTCCTTTGTCTTACTGCTTTGTTCTTATGCATACCTCTGGTGAATCCTGTATAGGGTCAGTGACCCTAAATAAAGGCTTTTTTGTTGTTGTTGTGTTGTTGTTGTGTATGAATCAACAATTATAAGTTTGATTCTTCTCTTGGTGTGAAAGCTTACTTCTGAGATTTTTCTATTCAACTCTGAACGCACATTCTTTATTATTATTACTATTGTTATAATATGCTAATACAAAGTAAAATAACGTCTTCCCTAGCAACAACAATAGTGTAGATAGAAGAAGAACATTCAAAAGGAATCCCCCAAATAAACTAAATCAGCATCACCAAACACTGTATCTCCATTTGTCGTCACTCAATAGTGTTAGGCCTTCTCTAGACTTGGTTCTATTTACAATTCAGACAATCCTGGTTGGGATAGTGGTACACCAATGTCAACATAAGACGCGACATCTTCGTATTTATAGATACTGTTCTCTTAATGTTTATGTCGATTGATTCATTAAATATTTCCACGTGGAAAATTATGGAAGACAAAAACTTCAGGATCAGACAACAATTTATTTCAGGGAAGGACAAACTATGAATGGTAAACAAAAGATAAGCCACGAGGGAAATTTACAGAGTAACAAAATATAAACATAAAAATGACCACTCTGTTAATAAAAATAATAAAATTAATAAATACTTTATAAAAAAAAAGGCATCTCCTTATCGTGCAACTGAAAGTTGCTGATGGCTTCCGCCATCTATCGGAATAAATATCAACTATTCTCGTTGATTTTTAATTATTCCAGAATTGGCCAAATACCCATTCTTGATTTATCAAGAAAAGCTAACCACGGACGCGTTTCGGGCTGTTGGCCCTCATCAGCGTGGTGCAAGCTGTACCTCAACGACCAAAATTTTTCATAATTATGCACCTTATCCCAGTACAATATCACATTTGTACTTTTTTCACATTGTGTCGCGGTCTCACGCAATTCTGGCCTTAACTACCCGTTTCATGATTTTTCAGGATGCCTTGAATGACCAATTTTTTGGTCGTTGAGGTACAGCTTGCACCACGCTGATGAGGGCCAATAGCCCGAAACGCGTCCGTGGTTAGCTTTTCTTGATTAATCAAGAATGGGCATTTGGCCAATTCTGGAATAATTAAAAATCAACGAGAATAGTTGATATTTATTCCGATAGATGGCGCAAGCCATCAGCAACTTTCAGTTGCACGATAAGGAGATGCCTTTTTTTCATAATTATGCACCTTATCCCAGTACAATATCACATTTGTACTAATAAATACTTTGTTACAATATCTTAACCAAGAGTTATTTTCTATAGTGCTGGATATAAAATCAGAATAGCCCAATATCATAATAGATATATACATGTAGTATTACGGTGGTTTGGTGGATTAAATTGGCGAAACCGTTATTCACCACTGACGAGCTAAGTTGTTCTAATATATCGCAGTAAAGACAGAAGTAATATGTTATTTATAAGGCGATAACGCGCTATCTATGTATAAGAATTGGAATCATCAAAACACGAATGTTTCTTTCAAACCAACTACTACTGTCCTTAACTCCGCCTTTGCCGGTCCCAAGCCCGAATGAAAAAGGAGGAGGGGGAGCAGTAACAAGCTCACTAAAAAACCTGGGCTCAGCTGGCCCGGCTGATAGTACCCTGTAAGGGCTCCTAATCCAGGGATACAGGATGAGCAGTGTTTGTACTCCATGTTAGGAGCAGCTGCACATGGCGCCTGTTCCTCATGTCAGAGGCGGCCATTTCTTTTGGAGCTAAGTCGGCCTGCCACTGAGTAGTGCTCCGTCTTAATGACAAAGGCAGACGCATTCTACTTCACCCAGTCATGATGGTTGTCAAACAGACACCATCAAGGGTCACAACTTGATACCCTAATATGATTGAGTGGAGATAAGAAAGAAGAAGACTACTGTCCTTACTTCGTTAAAAAAAATAACGGCATAACGTGCCATCTATATATAGAAAATGGAAGCATTTAAGCACGAATGTTCGAATGTTTCTTTTACGCAAAGATCAAACTTTTACTGTCCTTGATCTGTTTTGTTTAAAGATAATATATCAGTGATATATTATTACTTTACTCTGTTTTGATCATCTTGTTTTTATCATCATCTTGTAGACAACAACATGTTCGATATAATGAGCACGTGTGTAAGAATTGTAAAAAGAATAAAATAATTATAGTAGCTTAAAAATGGTGTATCTTTCATTTATCTTTAAATATATATAAAGTGCAATTTCTTATAAAATAATTTTCACCATTAATATTCAACATTTAATAGAAACGTATCAAATGGCGACGAAGAATTAATGTAAGTATGGCCACCACTAATTCAAATTATCCAAGGTTTCGTGAAGGTGAAGATCTAAATTGTTATTTGGAACAATTAGAAGAATGTTTTAAATTGAACAGAACATTAGAAGCAGACAAAGTATCTGTGTTATTAACGTCTATTGATGTTAATGTTTATAAGACTTTGCGCGATTTGTTGGTACCCAGTAGGCCAAGTGACCTTAAATATAAAGATTTAGTAGAGGTTTTAACCAACCATTTATATCCAATAAAAAATAAGCACTATGAAAGATATTTATTTCACAAGATTGTACAAAAAGAAAATGAGCCTGTGGGAAAATTTGTTTTGAGGCTTAAATCTCAGGCAGACAAGTGCAAATTTACTGACATAAATGAAAATTTGTGTGACCAATTTGTAAGTGGTTGCTACGATGAAGCTGCGCTTAAAAGGCTACTAAGTGAACCTTTTTTAACGTTTGATAGTGCAATAAATATTGAAAATTCTGTAGAGGCAGCGAAGTCACAAGTAAATTTGATGAAAAATCCTGGTCATGATATTGATAAGTTGAAAGCCAGATCTAATAATTTTAAATTCCCATGTAAATACAATAATCCTTGAAAAATTTGTGGAAAGTCTAACCACGATACGAAGTTATGCAAATTTAAAAATGCTCAATGTTATATTTGCAATAAGAAAGGGCACATTGCTCCAGTATGTTGGAATAAAAAATCAGCCCAAAATTCTGGAATGAATAAACCCAATCTGAATAAATTGAATACTATTCAGTGCAACACATTAGAAAACGCACCAAAAATATTGGTAAACGTTAAAATTGAAGATGCAGACACTATAATGGAGGTTGACACTGGTGCAGACGTGTCTGTAGTTTCAAAGAAATTTTTTCTTACAAATCTCAAAAATGTCACTCTAGAGAAATACAGTGGACATTTGAAAGGTTTTTCGGGAAATTTGATTCCAGTTTTTGGAAAATGCTTGGTAAATGTTAGTTACAAAAACTATCAGGAAAAACTACCCCTAATTGTGACAGGCCAGTTTAATAACCAAACGCCGTTACTGGGCAGAAATTGGATAAGAATTTTAAAAGCTGATTGGCCCAATTGCGGTTTTGATATCTGTTATAATATAAATGTAATTTCAAATTTAGAATTGTTTTTAGAAGCATATAAAAGAGTATTTGAAAATAAAGATTTACCAATTCAGGGCATTAAAGGTTCAATATCATTGAGGCCAAATGCAAAGCCCAAATTTTTTAAATTTAGACCAGTACCCTTTTCCATTAAAGAGAAGATAGACAAAGAACTAGACAGACTTGAACAAAGTCAAATAATTGAAAAGGTTAATGCTAGTGATTGGTCCACGTCTTTAGTAACGGTAATAAAGTCAAATGGAGAACTACGTTTGTGTGGTGATTTTGAAAATACTTTGAATAATTGCATTGAAGATGAGAAATATCCATTACCTACTATAGAAACTATGTTGGGAAATCTAGGAGGAAACAAGATTTTTACCAAATTGGATCTCCCCTCCGCATATCATTAAATTGAAATGGATGAAGCATCAAAAAATCTGCTAGTGGTATCTACCCATAGAGGACTTTACCGATATAATAGATTGCCTTTAGGCATCAGTCCAGCTTCAGCCATTTTCCAGAGGTGTATGGACAGCCCTTTTCATGATGTTCCCAACACGGTGATATACTTAGATGATATTTTCATTGGTTCTAAAGATGAACAAGAACATTACAGAATTTTAAAAATGATCTTCGATAAATTGAAAGAGCTAAATTTCACCCTTAATAAAGAAAAATGCTTATTTTTAAAAAAAGACATTTGTTTTCTAGGTCATATTATAAATGAAGATGGTGTTAGACCAGATTCAAAGAAATTGGAAGCATTAGAAAGGTGTAAAAAGCCTTTCGACAAAACATCATTGAAGAGTTTTCTAGGGATGTTGAGCTTCTATTCAAAATACATACCTAATATGTCAACTTTGGCTGGTCCTCTTTATCAACTCCTAAAGAAGGACAATCGTTGGAAATGGTCTAGCCAATGCGAAAAGGCATTTCTGAATTTGAAGTTAACTCTATTAAATTCCCAGGCGCTTATTCACTATTCAATGAAGATTCCATTAACTTTAACCTGCGATGCATCTGCCTATGGCATAAGTGGGGTCTTGTGTCATATTGTGGAAGGGGAAGAGAAGCCAATCACCTTTGTTTCCAGAACATTGTCAAGTGCAGAAGCCAAATACTCTCAGTCTGAGAAAGAAGCACTTGTTATTGTGTTTGCAACTTCCAAACTGAGACAATACTTGTTTGGGAGAAAATTTGTGTTAAAGATTGATCATAAAGCTTTAACGACTGTTTTTGGAAACAAAAGACTTCTTCCGCCATTAATTGCAAATCGCTTGCATAGGTGGGCTTTAGAGTTGTCAAATTTCGATTTCGATATTAGATATACAAATAAAGATACCATTCTCTGTGCGGATGCATTGAGGAAATAAATTCAAGGGAAGACAACATTGATTTGGTGACACATGATATATCACTGTTAAATGTGACTCCATTGGACCACCTCATTATTGAAGAAGAAACCAATAAAGATCCGGTTTTAAATAAGCTCAAGGAATATCTATTAGAAGACCCTCAGTTAGCAAAAAAGGATGAAACAATGAAACCATTCCTTTCAAAATTGGACAATTTTTCTATACTGCAGGGATGCATTTTTGTTGATTCTAGGGCAGTGATTCCAAGAACCTGTCAAGATCAAATGTTGAAGTTACTTCATCAAGGTCATATAGGAATCAATCGCATGAAATCTCTAGCCAGATCTTCGGTTTGGTGGCCAAAAATGGATAGTCAAATTGAAGAGTTTGTGAAGGAATGTTCTCCCTGTATGCATCATCAGACAGCTCCTCCTGCTGAGCACACACCTTGGCCCAGGACTAACCAACCGTGGCAGCGAGTTTATGTTGACCATTTCTATTTCAGAGGTGATTGTTATTTATTGGTAGTAGATGCAAATTCAAATTGGATTGAAGTATTCCCAGTTAGAGGTACTACTTCGCAAGAAAATATTAAGCTTCTACGGGAGTGTTTCGCCAGGTATGGATTACCGCAATGCTTAGTGTCTGACAATGGCCCCCCCTTCAATTCGCTTGAATTTAAGGAGTTCTTACGGAAAAATAATTTCGCCAGGTATGGATTACCGCAATGCTTAGTGTCTGACAATGGCCCCCCCCTTCAATTCGCTTGAATTTAAGGAGTTCTTACGGAAAAATAATGTATACCACTTAACCTCGCCAGCATATAATCCCTCGTCTAACGGAATTGCTGAAGTTTCGGTAAGAATAATAAAAAAATCTCTGGAAAAGTCGTTAGAGGAATCTCCAAACTCAAATATGGACTGTATTTTACAAAATGTTCTGTTTAATTATAGAAATACGCCTACCTCTTTAGATAAGCCTCCTGTAGAACGTCTCCTAAGTTATGTGCCTAGAACATTTGTAAATTGCTTGAACTCTGAATTTATCCAGAGGACTTTTGGTAGGAATGAGTGTGGAAGGCGACATTTTCAAGTTGGAGATAAAGTGCTGTTTACAAGAGTAATACAAAATAGACGCAAATGGTTCAAGGCCCAGGTGATACGACGACTAGGTTACAATGTTTATCTAGTAAAGAACCTAAAAGGCACATTTAAAGTGCATGTCAATCAGATGAGGACAGGTTCAGATACCAAATATGCTGAAGATTCTGATTGGATCTTGGACAACGCTGGAGCAGGACCTCACCGACTGGAACAAGACCCTCAAATTTCCACGTCACCTCCACCTAGGAGATCTACCCGACCTCGATGCCCTCCTTGCCGGTTTTCTCCAACTATGTACAATATAAGGAAGGAGGAATGATCTGTTTTGTTTAAAGATAATATATCAGTGATATATTATTACTTTACTCTGTTTTGATCATCTTGTTTTTATCATCATCTTGTAGACAACATGTTCGATATAATGAGCACGTGTGTAAGAATTGTAAAAAGAATAAAATAATTATAGTAGCTTAAAAATGGTGTATCTTTCATTTATCTTTAAATATATATAAAGTGCAATTTCTTATAAAATAATTTTCACCATTAATATTCAACATTTAATAGAAACGTATCAGTCCTTACTGCGATAAAAAATATTGTGAGGGTTTGGCTAATCAGTGGTGAATCCTCCCAGCAGTTTCGCTAATTTATAATACCAACTGCACCCAGGCGACCGGGAATAGAGAGGTTTTATTCATTCTGAAAGAACTTACTTTACTAATTCTGCATAGGTCACTATACTCACTGTATATGTAATTCATATGTAATAGAATATGGATACATAAACTGTTCTTGAGTTATTTCGGGCGTTTCACTGACAACTTCTCAGGGGCAAGGAGTTCTAGAATATTATCTCTAGATTAATTTCATGATTTTCTAACAAAAATGATATGAACTGGGAGATTTTAATAATTCCCTAAATATTAGGAGGTATGTGTGTGGAGGGGGATGAAAGATGAATGCAAAGAAGAGTGTTCATGGACAACATTTGGATTAAAATCCTATTAATATCCTCAAAAGAGTTGCCCTGAAAAGAAAGTTTCGTGAGGACAAGAATACTGCCAACCACCAACTTATAGGTTGAGAAAATAGATGAAATTTTTTCTCATTTTTTCAGCAGAGAAAAAGAAGGAAAACCACAGACGCTTGGATATTGTCGCGGAGATAAATAAAGCAAGGATAAATTTGGGAATAATTAATTTATTATAAAGGTGGCTATTTACCTTTTAGTTCTCCAATAAAATTATCTACAAGAGCTATTTATAGGGAGAGTCAGATGATAAAAACAACTTATCCCCAGGTAAAGATAATAATAATGAGCGGCGTCAGCCACCGAGGGGTCCCGTTTTCCAAATTTGCCGATAAGATTCCGAGAACCCCTCACACCTGTGATCCCCCCCCCCCCCCTCCCGGGTCCAGGGATGATTGACAGGTGTCCCATCTGGATGGAGCTTCTTGACAATATATTCATGTCTTTGTAATAAGATGACCTTCAGTCAATGATATAAATCAAGAACCATTAATATTCTATGAGAATTTACAAAATAGAACTTTAAAAATCCCAAGAAGACGACACGTCAGGAGAATATGAGTGATGAGGCTGGAACTACGTATTTGTTTATAAAATGATTTATCATAATTGATGATTGAGGAACATATCTTTCTGTGAGTGGTTCTCCTGCTATACAAGCCATCAATAAAAGGTATTTAGAATTATATTGATAAACTTGAAATAACATTGTGTTTGTAGAACGACATTTGAAAATTATCCCGCATGTGTTTATTTTGAACGAAAAATCGAAATTCCGTTTATCATTACTCTTCACAATTCATCCTTTCATACTTCATCCCTAAGGTTAGAAATAATCGTTATTTCTCCTTAAAATAAATTTCGATTTCAAAAGAAACACATGCGGGATAATTTTCAAATGTCGTTCTACAATCACAAGCCGCATTATATTGTATTATAAACCATTGTTTTTGTAAATATTTTACTTTCATAAAGAAAATTATCTTTAAAATTTGAGTTTATATTTTGAAGTTTTCTTCTAATGCTTCTATCTCTAATTTATATATAATGTTTGTTCTCTACACTTTTATAAATATCATTTTTAGCTAAATGTTAATCATTGGTATTTGAAAAAATCGTTTTTTTTTTATCTTCAATTTAAAGGTTTACAAATTTGGGATGATTTTCTTTGATCCTACAAGTTATTCTTTATTATCCTACAAGTTAGTCTTCGCCACGCTTTGTAGAAAAACAACAGTCTGGAGGGTTCGTCACTGATTCGTCACCAGTTCCTTCCAAACTATTTTACATATCCCATACTATGCTCGTATAGAAATTAGTTTCAGTGATTAGAATTCAGAATGGTATGGAATTAGGAGTTGGAAGAAGTGAAAAAAATTGCTCAGAAATAAGTGAAACAATGCACCCCATGATGGCCGACCTCTTAATCCACTCTCTGCGATTTTTCCTAGCAGTGAGATCAGGTTGGATTCTTATTTTTAAAAATATATAGATAATAAAAGGCATATATTAGATTGAATAAAAATATTTGCCAATATTTCGGTTGTTTGAACACCAATCTTTGTCAAAAGGCATTACATTTTGTATAAACTTTAGTATAAAAACTATTGTATAAATTTTATATAAAATGTAATGCCTTGAGAAATAAAGGTTGGCGTTCAGCAAAGGTTGGCAAATAAATATTTTTTTCAATCCAATATATGCCTTTTTATTATCTAAAGATTTAAATACGGATTTCTCTTATTTTCAGCGTGGTCCTAGAATGTATAAAAGAAACAAAATTATCATGACTAATTTTAAAAAGAAATAAAATATAACAATGGTAATAATAAATAGCAATTTTTGGGTAACAAATTTTAAATACGATCCAACTGCTTTATATATAAAGCATTTATTTATTTAAATTCAGAAGTGTAAAATAATCCCATGAAATCATTGCCAAGATGTTCACAAGAAACAGCATGAAGTAGGTGATGGTGCTGATGGATTTACTCCAATATTTTGATCAGTTCTGAAACTGTACATGTTGTATGTTGGGAATAGAATGTTAATTTTCTTATAGATTTATATTTTTCTAAATATATGTAAATTTAATCCATTATAAGAAACATATTTGTCATATGTAAATATTTATATGTATATATATTCGTGACAAAAAATAAACTATTATGTTGACTGGTTAGAGTCGTGTGGTTTCTCGGCCCGCCCTCGAGAGGTCTACGCCTTGGTTGATACCTGCCTTAGACACTTCCGTAGATTTGACTTCTTGGGAATCGCTCTTCTCTACCTTTGAGATTCCACGGTTTTTTTCCTCCCCGGGACCAGAATAAGAGACTTTGGGCGTCTGGGCAAAATAGAGCCTGGGCGCTACGCCGCTGAACGCGACATTTGGCATCCCAGCCGGGACGCGAGGAGAAAGCCGTGCCTATATTTGGAACCATTTTGGATCAGAAGATGGAGAGAGAAGAAGCACTAGAGAGACTCAAGAAGAAGAGAACCATACTCCGCACGTCTTTATCCAAGTACGGGAAAAGAATAGAGGAATATGACGTGCACAAGGAGTGTGACCACGAGGAACTGCTGGGGCAGCTTTCGGATGTCTACGAAGAACTGAGGCGGGTAGACGAAGAAATCGGTAAGCTGATTGACATCAAAGATCTAGAGAAAGATCTAAAGATGGTAGAGGAATACCGGGAAAAGGCCGTGGCGTGGAAATATTTGCTAAAGAAAAGAAGTCTGGTGGTAGCGGAAGGAATGCAGAGGGAAACTGCAACTGCCACGAAGAAGGAATATCCAGGAGAAATCAGTCGACCGACTCTAACTGGGATGGTTAAGTTACCCAAATTAACAATGGAAAGATTCTACGGGGAAATTAGCCAGTGGTTAAATTTTTGGAATGCCTTCGATACATCAATCAATAAGAATGAATACTTGACCAAGATAGATAAATTTAACTATCTTAAAGCCTACTTGGGTGGAACGGCGGCCCAAACTGTGGAAGGATTTTGCCTATCTGAGGAAAATTACGATAAGGCCGTTGAATTGTTGAAGAAACGCTTCGGAAAAGGGGAAAGGTTGATCGACGTGCATATGAACAACCTCTTGGCCTTGAAACCACTTAGAGTGACAAAGGACGTGGGGGCTTTCAGAGAATTGTACGGCAGAATCCTGGTGCAGATTAGAAGTTTGGAGTCATTGGGTGTTGTCGTTGAAAGCTACGGTAACTTATTGTGCCCTTTACTCCTCAAGCTATTGCCATCAGACTTAAAGCTTGAATTACACCGGGAATTCACAGGAGCTTTTTCTCTTGGAGATTTGATTGAATTTTTGGAGAGACAATTGATTGCATTAGAAAGCACGTTCGGCACGCGGGACGAAATAACAGCCGGCCAACCATCAAATGAGCACCCTCAGTCACAAAGCTCTATCGTGAAGTATCGAAGAAATGAGAGGAATCCCCTGCCCACGGCTGCTGGGTTTTTGAATGCCTCTGAAGCAGATAAAGAGAAAGTGCTGGATGTGGAACAAGGAATGGATTCAAAGAACACCGAAGAAGTGAAGCTGCTCTATGTAAAACAAGGTACCGATTTAAGGATGGCAGAAAGGCCATATGCAGAACAAGGTAATGAGCCTAAGGAAGACGGAGTACAAGACTCTGAAAATGAGCCTAAGGGCGACGGAGTAAAGGATTCTGAAGCTGAAACCAAGGATAATGAAGTGGAGGATTCTGGAACTGCAATTGAGGCTTGTGAATCGGTGAGCAACTCTAAAGCGGTAGCTGAAGGCGCGGATCAAGTGGAGATTGCAGATGGTGAGGCTGAGTCCATTGATGATATTGAGGAAAGAGTTGTCAGAATTCCAGCATCGAGTAAATTGATGGAAGCAGGACAGATAGGAGATGCGGAATTTAAAGTAAAGGGATACTATTTGCCTGATCGCCCTGTATGTGGGTGTGACTCCAGGGCTGCGCCTGTACGGCCAGCGAAAGACGGCGCTTCCTATCGAGGACGAAACGGATTCTCGTTGAAGCGATATATGAAGAGGATACACAGTCTGCTGAGAAGAATCCCTGAGATAAGGATAAAGCTTCGGAGGAATAAGTTCGGAGTTGTGGCCGACCTGAAAAGATATTTCCAGATGATCGCCATCAGAGATAATGATTGGGACTACCTCAAATTTCTTTGGAAAAAAAAAAGATGGACAACTGATGGTTTTGAGCGGGAAATCGTTGTAGACGATTTTGGTTGAGTGCCCGTGCCTCTAAATCCGGAAGAAAAGTAAATGGTTGAATGATGATGCATGGTTGGAGAAGGTGAAACGCTTTCTAAGCAGGGTTGCACTGTCCAGATCACCTATGTGAGGAGAGAGCCAATAGAAAAAGGTTCAATTGGCAAATATCTTCCAAGCAATGGAATGTAACTTGTATCGAAGGAAACTGTTTCTGGAGCGGCAGTAACTCCAATGTTATATACTCCGGCCAGTTCTCCAAAGGGGCAAGTGCCTACTCCAGCGAAAAGGTCTTAATTTGGGAGACAAGTCTCCAGAAAGTCTGGTGAAAGTGCTAGACCGGAAAGGATTCCGAATCCTGTAGATCATAGGACTATTATATTGAGTGGTTTGAGATCTCTAAGGAAGAGTTCAGAGTCCTATGACTGCTGTAGGCCTGCAGACGATACCTCTGGGCCTTCAGACGATACCTCTAAGCCTAAAGACGATGCCTCGGCATAAGATCCTGATTCTTCAGGATGTAAAGCTCAATGTTCTCAAGAGGTTCCAGAAATTGCAATGGAAGATAACTGGGCGACTTTTGTAATGAATCGAGTTATGGAGATCCGATCTCTCAGTGAGACAGAGGATTGGTATCGTGTACCAGGATGTTTGAATCCAGCGGATTTACCATCACGGGGTGCTTAGCCGATTCTCTGGAGAGATCGAAGTGGTGGGAGGGCCCGAGTTGGTTGAGAAGACCAAGAAGAGATTGGCCCCATAGGGAAATATACCCTGACCCAGATATTGTGAACTCGGAAAAGAGAAAGATTGTTTTAACATCAACATGTATTGAAAGGGAAAAAAAGATCAGTACTACTATCGCTTTTCAAACTACTACAAGATATTGAGAATTATCCAACGGGAATCCTTCACTGGACCAGAGGACAAGAGGTTGAAGGATTTCAAGTTATGCTGCGATTCTTTGGGATTGTTGAGGGTCAAAACTAAAATAAGTAGGAGACAAGATCTGGAAAGATTGATTGGTTTGCTGAAACAACTCCTTAGGAAGATTCTTGGTCAAGCTCGTTTGGAATTTGAGGAACTTTACACCATTATCTGTGACACAGAGTCTTTGATGAACTCACGTCCATTAACCCCTGCCTTGTTCTTGCACGACCTCAAAGAAATAGGAGTTCCAGATTTGGACTCTATTGAAAGGGCTAGTCTTCAGAAGAGATACCGATTTAGACAAAGGTTAAGAGAAGATCTGCGGAAGAGATTCCGGACGGAGTATTTTGGATTCTTAAGGCAGGAGACTAGAAGACGCTCGAAGACAAGACCTATCAAGGTGGGAGATCTGGTGTTGATTGGACAAGATAATGCTAAGCGAGTCAATTGGCCTTTGGCGAGAGTTGTGGAGGTCTACCCTGGCCGAGATGGACCTGTGAGGGTCGCCAAGTTGAGAACCAGCAAGGGCGTCCAGATTAGGCCGGTTCAACGGCTCTACAATTTAGAGATACCCGCCGATCTGGGGAGTACCTTGAGGAGTATATAGTCGGAACCACGCCGGGGAGGCTCCCGAGGAGAAGCCAGTAAAGACCCTACGAAGATAGCCCAATCCTAAAGAACTGGAATGAACGGTCGTTTCCCAACTATTGGTTGAGTTTCTGTAGAAAAAACTCAAGGTGGGAGTATGTTGGGAATAGAATGTTAATTTTCTTATAGATTTATATTTTTCTAAATATATGTAAATTTAATCCATTATAAGAAACATATTTGTCATATGTAAATATTTATATGTATATATATTCGTGACAAAAAATAAACTATTATGTTGACTGGTTAGAGTCGTGTGGTTTCTCGGCCCGCCCTCGAGAGGTCTACGCCTTGGTTGATACCTGCCTTAGACACTTCCGTAGATTTGACTTCTTGGGAATCGCTCTTCTCTACCTTTGAGATTCCACGGTTTTTTTCCTCCCCGGGACCAGAATAAGAGACTTTGGGCTTCTGGGCAAAATAGAGCCTGGGCGCTACGCCGCTGAACGCGACATTGTACATTCGAATATGGGGTAACATATATGATGACAGGATGGACCTTCCATGTGATTGGCTGAACTCGGCTCAAACAGCTCGACGATCTATATCTGCTCCATCAAAGACTGTCTACTAATGGCGGACAGTATCTAAAAAACAGTATCTTGCACATTGTGGTTGAAATTGTCAATTGAGTCCCCCATGAAGCTATTGCAAAGAGACAAACAGCTATCTGAATATAAATAAGATCTCAGCGGATGAAGCTCACCTAAGTATGACAGCATGCAGAGCTCGCTTTGATTTTTGAAAATTATTATTCCCAGTTCACGTGTGTGGTACATCCCATGAAAATCATGATGGGTAGTTAACAACTACTTTTACTGAAAGTGCGTCATATATTTACACATGTAGAAAGCTTTTGGAATTTTCACTTAAAGGTTTATCAGATTCCTGTTTGGTTACTTGCACTCAATGTTGAAGTTGGACTTTAGCAAGAACTTTTTTTTTTTAGAAAAAAAAAGGTTAATGGAGGATTCGAGCCCAGGTCGTGTGTGTCGAAAACCGACGGTTTATATCACTCATCCAGGCAGTTTTTAATTGTGTAAATGTTGACGATCAAATATCGACGGTTTATATTTACAGAGAGAATCCATTCCCAGAATATATAAAATTTGAGAGATGAGATAGCTCCAGCTCCACAGCCAAAGCCCTACATCGAAATTTTTTAAGGATAACTCTACCTCTCGATGCACTAAGAAGTTTGCTCAATGTCTCCATTTAACGTTAGAAAAATACCATTTATTTATAATAAAATAAGAAAACGGTTGAATTTTGTTAAACCTTCTTAGTGTAAGTGTGATGACAATCAGAAATAAAGTGGGTAAGCTGATTGGAGAACTGATTGTCTGACGCCAAATTGAAGGCAGGAGTGAACCAATAAACGATCACTGACTACACCAGCACCAAGCCAGACTCCATCATGCCTTTCCATTTGGGCAAGTGCCACAGAACCATTGTGGCTGGTAATTCATCATCTTCAGGCGAAACACCAGCTCCACCACGAACCCTAAATCTTCTCAAAGCTGATCCCAAGATGTTCAGGTCTCACCATATTCATTTTTATTTTAAAATATATATTTATTTTTATTGGTTAATTTTTCTTTAATATATGTTAATTTTAATTTTATTTTTAAAATATTTTACTTTAGGAGAAGGGGGTTGATAGTTTTGGCAGTGAGTTCAGCAACACTGGGGCAAGTAAGCGGGATATTTATTTTGGGATTCCTTTTTGAAAGTGGAGAACAAGAACAAAACGAGAGTTTCTAAAACAGCGGAGAGCCCAGGCCATTGGGCTAGCTGCGGCTTTGGCCTACCTTTCCCAATCCTGGACACGTGAGGTGCTGAAGTAGGAGGTAGGTGGGGCTAGATGGGTAATTTCGAGGACTAAATTGTTGTTTTTCGTGGGCAAAGACCTATTTTGTTATTTTTTGAGGGCATATCATTTTAATTTTTCCTTTGAACCTTATATATGCTTTTAATTTGTTAATTTTTTTATTCTTATATAATTTGTATTTGTGTACATTGAAAGTTTTTCATTGGTCTGAATAAAATATGTTTAGATGAAAAGGAGTGATTAATTGCCCCTTTAACACTTTTGTTAACCAGTACAGATTTAGGTCTCTACATGTGCCATAGACGAATAAGTTTGTAGTTCGCAGCAGCCACTGGCGCCCACTTTTTTGGTCCTTTAGAGATTTGGAAACGGTTTATAAACAACATTAAAGACAAAAATCTATTCAGTTTCTCTATCAATTCAGATCTTCTTTAGCTAAGGTTAGGATCAAACATGTGCTTTCAAATTTGTGTCATCTGACTCTTGCTCTTGACTATTTGAATCATCATCACTAAATGTCACATTTTCGGGAGGCTGTGGCATAGGCAAATCATTACCATGAGGAACAATGGTCTCATAGCAGATGGAACATCTGAATATTTAATGGTATGTATTGATTTAGATGTAATACCTGTAGTGTTTTGTCAAACATAAATACCAGTCTGAATAATGGTAATTTGTCCCCTCCATACCATTGGAACCGCAATTAAAAAAAAAACATATGGCCTTCATTTTAATCCACCTTGTAAAAGGCCAAGCACAAGTTTGAAAACAATGTTGAGGGGCCCAAGTCTTAACTTTGTCATCCACTTTACATCCAAAGTAATGGTAATTGCAGTTTTTAATTGCTGTGTAATGTTTCACCTTTTAGCTTTGAAAGTTAAATATCCACACATGTGAAGTAAACGAAAAAATTGCGCTACAAATTTTAAAATAAAACTACAAACTTTCGCAATAAGTTTCTTTTATTATGATATGCGCGAGATTTCGGGCTGGAGCTGTAACTGAAAATATCTGGATTATTCACGCAATACCTTGGCATATTGGTACCGTCTTGTGCACATGATCTATAAAAACAATTTGATAGAATAAGAAATGGGAAACAAAACTGTTGTGTTGTGCCCATTGTTTTGTCAATAATCCACTCTGAGTCGTCGGAGCTCCCTTGGTACCGGTTTTATTTATAACCAGTGCCGGAACATAAAGGGAATACCACACACAGCTAGACGCGGAGTTAGTCCTCCTCGCAGCCGACACCAAAACAAACTGCCGGGATCCAGTCTCGGCCGGTTCCCGCCGCCACACTGGCGCCGCTAGGCGCGTGAGGATTCTCGCCTGAACCCTCAACATCTCCCCCAAAAAGTTTAGAGGAGGTTAGCGCTGGACACGCTTGTATCTTCTCCCATACCGCGACACTTTCCCAGGTGAGGGAGACAGCTGCTTTATCTCTGGAGCGATTGCTGGCAGCTGTTGTTGCTCCTCTGCAGGCAGTTCATTTCCCGGAGTTTCCTCCGTTTCAGCGGGGAGTTCACTGTCAGGAGATGTCTCACTGGGGTCGACCTGTTGTTGGGAAGAAGCCAGAAGAAGAGAGTTCCGCCTGTAGGTCCCTACAGGAGTTTCCACGATGTATGAGCGGGGCGCTGAAGCCTTCTCGAGGACACTTCCCCACGCTCGAAGATCCTTCACCCAAACTTTCTCTCCTGCAATTAGTTCCGCCTTTTTCGTGGCCGCATGGCGTCTGTCAAAAGCCGTTTTCTGCGCCATCTTTCGCTGCTCCTCTTCCCCCCTGAGTTTGGATTGATCCACTGTTTTAGGGGTTAGTGATGATGAAGTGCAGGGAACCATAGTGCGAATTTTCCGTCCAAATAGAAGTTCCGCAGGGGAGAGTCCGTTTGCCAGAGGTGTTGCCCGATACTCCATGAGTGCTAGGACCGGATCTTTATTCTTTTTCATCAGGTTTTTCACAATTTTGACAGCAGCCTCTGCTTGACCATTTGATTGTGGATGCTTTGGGCTGGAAGTGATGTGTCGAAACCCAACTTCAGAGGCAAACTTCGTAAAAGCTGAAGTTGTTGATGGGCGAAATTGTGGTCCGTTATCACTGATTACAATGTTAGGGATGCCATGACGAGCAAAGATAGCTTTGCAGTGATCTACCACAGCTTCCGAGGAAAGTTTAGTAAGTCGTACGACCTCGATAAATCGAGAAAAGTAGTCTACGACGACTAAATACTCACTTCCTTCGTAATGGAAGAGATCCATCCCGACCTTTTGCCACGGTCTTTCCGGAAAGTCGTTGGGGATGAGTGGTTCGTGCTTTAGAGGTTGATTCTCTATGCATTTCTCACAGGTTTTTACCATATCCTGATTTCTTGACCTATTCCTGGCCACCAAACATGATCCTTTGCTCTTGCTCTACATTTTGTTATTCCTTGATGACCTGCGTGGATGCGGTTCAAAACATCTTTTCGCATGGTAGAGGGGATGATCACTCGCAGTCCTCTCATTAGTAAGCCGTTCTCTTCCCCTATCTCGTCGCGAACATCGTAGAACGAGCGTTCTAAGGGAGAGAGCTGACATTTGGCGGGCCAACCGTTTTTGGAATAAAATGCCACATTTTTAAGGGTAGGCTCCAGCTTCTGGTTGAGGGCTATTTTGGCAAGTCGGTCGTCTGTCGTGGATTGATGCAGGACGATGCTACGCACAAAATGTTCAACTTCTTCTTGGAGCTCTTCATCTTCGGGAAGATGACCTGGAAGTGGTTGTCTTGAAAGGGCATCAGCGGTGATTAGGTCCTTCCCCGGTGTATGAAAGATATGAATCGAGAACTGAAGCATCCTCATACGGTACCGTTGAAGCCTTGGCGTTAGATCGTTCAGATCTTTAGTGGTGAAGATGGGGACTAAAGGTTTGTGATCTGTTTCGATGAGGAAGGTTTTTCCAACCACAAAGTCCTTGAAGCGCTCACACGCCCATTTGATTGCAAGGGCTTCCTTCTCTATTTGAGCGTATCCCTGTTCCGTCTTCGTCAGCGTTCGTGATGCAAAGGCCACTGGGCGCCACTCGTTGGCTTCATGCTCTTGCTTGAGGACAGCTCCCAGGCCATACGATGATGCATCAGCTGAGACCATGGTCTTCTTAGAGATGTCAAAGCTTGCCAGAACTCGGTCACTGGCCAGAACGTCTTTGACTTTCTCGAACGCCTTTTTCTGTGGTGAGCCCCAGATGAAACTAACATCTTTCTTTCTTAGGTCGTTTAGTGGCTTTGTGATTTCCGCTAAGTTTGGAACAAAGCGGCCTAAGAAATTGACCATGCCCATAAAACGTTGCACCCCGTGCACGTCAGTTGGCGGTTTCATCTCGGCGATGGCTTTGACTTTCTTTTCGTCCGCCTTGATACCGTGTTCGTCGATGTAATGTCCCAGGAATGTGACGTTGCTTACACCGAACTGGCACTTTTCTTTGTTGAGCGTAATTCCTGAGTTCTTTAGGCGTCTCAAAACTTCGCGTAGTGTCTCGTCATGCTCTTCCTTTCTCTTTGCGAAAATGAGGATGTCATCCATGTGACAGATTACCCCATTGACTCCGCGCAGGATAGCAGACATACGTTTCTGGAAGTGTTCTGGAACGCTAGAGATCCCAAAGGGAAGCCTTTTGAATTTATATCTGCCAAAGGGCGTAATGAAAGTCGTCAGCGTTTGGCTTTCTTCAGAGAGTTTAATCTGCCAAAATCCGCTGTTAGCATCCAGCCTGGAAAAGATTTTGGCCCCGTTGAGTTGAGCTAGTTCATGTTCAAGGACAGGAAGCGGGTGAAGCTCACGTTCCACACTCCGATTAAGCCGGGACAAGTCTACACAGATCCTGATTTTCCCGTTTGGCTTTCCAGCTAGGACGATCGATGCGCACCACTCCGTTGGCTCATCAACTGGTTTGATGACTTCCTGAGCCACCATGGCATCCAGTTGCTCTTTTAACTTCGGCATGAGCGGAAGAGGCACTCGTCTTGGGACTGGTATGGAGAAGGGCTTGGCACCTTCCTTCAACTTGATGTGATAGGGCTGTTCAAGAAGCCCCAGTCCTTCAAATAGCTTAGGGAACTCTCGTTCAGGATTGACATCCGTTTTTCCGTTGATGACAAGATCAATTCGTTTGACGAGTTGGAGGTCTTCACAGGCTCCGACACCCAGCAGAGGTTGCTCCAAATGGTGGACCACGTACACGGTTTCCTTCATTTCACGTGTGTTAGCTCGGAGCTTCGCCACGAAGGTCCCAGCATTCTCCAATCTTTGGTTCGCGGCCGCCATCAGTTGACCGTCGGTAGGCGTCAGTTGGACGTTGCTGAAATACCGCTTGTATAGGGAAAATGGTATCAGTGTCACATCCGAGCCCGGATCCAACTTGAAGTGGATTGCAGTGCCGTTGACTCTTACTGTTGACTTCCACCTGCTCTTTCTGCTTCCCAGCGTAGGCTCGCGGACAGCATACACATATGAGACCTTCTCCCGCGCTGGGGTTTCCTCCGAGGATATGGCGTTCACCTCATTGTTTTTTCTTCGACAGAGATTAGTGTAATGGCCCTTTTTCCCGCACTTTCCACAGACTTTGTCCTTAGCGGGGCACTTATCTCTGTAACGATAATGATCTTTGGTAGTCCCACAGTTAAAGCAAGTTGGAATTTTTTTTCCTTCGTCTGTTTCCTTGGCACTGTCTGTTTGTCTAGACGTTGATCTGCCATTGTCCTTGCCATGACCGGATGCTTTAGGCTTCTGCTTGGCCACTTTCCGCGTTGTGTCGACCTGCGATGTAGAAGGGTTAAGATCCTGTTGTTCACGCATCACAGCTTCCCACTGACGGGCGATCTCGACTGCTTTGGCCAAGGTCAGGTTTTCGTTTAGCATCAGTTTCTCCGACAACTTCCTATCTTTTACTCCAAGCACTATACGATCACGAATAAGCTCCTCGCGCAGATTAGCGTATTCGCAGTGCTCAGATATTCTGTGCAAGACTGTTACGAATTCCTCGATGGTTTGCAAAATATAGATAACGTTTTTTCTAGATTAAATCTGTTATCTCCACTACAATGTTATTAAACAAATTGTTGGTTCACTTATCAACTTGTTCAAACAAGAATAAACCCGTAGCAAACCTATCACCACTAGCTAATGAAGGGGGTTTAAGCAAAAAGACTATATAATGTTGTTTGAATTTACTACTGCGTGTTTATCCCTACAAGAAAACAGGTTGTCATTTATAAATCTTGCGTAAAATAAAAAACTAATGATATATTTGAAATCAGCACAAAAATTTATATTAAGATCAAATATTGTTTCTTTTGGGGGAAATAAAAACTTTTTTTTTTAGACCAGTGTATTTTTCTTTTTAAATGTTTATATTTTAGATTACATTTTTACATATGCTAATAAATTTGCCTATATTTCGACTACAGTAATTCGCATTTTTTTTTAGTATCAATATTAATATTTTGTAAAAAATTCAATATATATTAAATATATATTTTGTTCTCAGACTATAATAATAATCTTAAAATTCAAGCTGGCAATTCTGATGTTTTTTTATTGTTATTTTTTATCTTGGGTCCACGAGTTATCTCCAACCTAATATCACTATTGCTTAAGTTGATCTCTCTGTTGGATTACATATATATTATGGCCGAATTTGCAGGACGTATTATTGTATATGGTGGGAAAGGAGCGCTTGGAAGCACTTGCGTAAAATATCTCAAATCTAAAAATTGGGTAGGTCCCTTTTGCATTTTTCTCTGACTTTCGCTCCGACTAGTTGACCAACTAGGTATGGCCTTCTCTTTCTATATAGAGCAATTCATTTGCACCTTCTAAAGCAATTCATATAAAATAAGTTTACATTTTCAAACCACTAGTCTTAATTTATATAATATCAACTTATTTAATTCAACAGATATTCAAATTTTCTGTTGAATTATCATCGTCTGTTTGTAATATTTATGATTATCTTTCTAACCTGAAAGATTCAGGTTCCTAATATATATTATTGTTTCTCTTTTTTATTTTTGATTACTTTTACTTGTATAATATGTTTATAACTGTTTCTGTTTAAAAAAATGTAAATCGACGCAATTATCCCTAGCCGGGGATATCGCGTTTTGTGTTGAAATAAAAATAATTATCGTCTGTTTAGGTCATAGCAAATCATCTCAACATTCATTGCTTGTGAACATTTTTGAAATTATTGTCATTATTGAATTATATTAAAGATAGAG
Source organism: Cordylochernes scorpioides (assembly GCA_030710605.1). NCBI lineage: Eukaryota > Metazoa > Arthropoda > Arachnida > Pseudoscorpiones > Chernetidae > Cordylochernes > Cordylochernes scorpioides. Next base: position 57,452,185 of record CP092882.1, read on the forward strand.
GTTGCCAGGTTGGGGGGGGGGGGGCATTCATAGTTATTAAAAATATGAGACATTTCGGCCAGAAAAGTTTTTTTATTTTCTCTTAACCCTTAACTGGACGGGTGGATTTTTCTTATGTAACTGGAAGGGTTGGGTAGATTCAACCCACTTAGGTAACTTTATGAAATAAGCGCTAAATAAGGATTGAAATCAATATTAAAAAAATATTTAATTAATATAAAGTTAACTAGACGTATGACCCGGCTTCGCCGGAGAATTCCCCCGATTGCAATTTCCTTCATACTGAAAGTACATCAATAATAAATATTAGAAGTGCCATAGAATAGCAATACAGAAGTAACACATAAACTACAGGAAAAAAGTGAGTGTGATGGCAAAAATTGTATTATATTAGTGTTTAGGTATTTGATTTAATTAATATAGTTGATATAATAATATATATTTATATTATATATAATATAAATGAGTTTTAAAAATTGTAAAAAAAAATGCATCGGCCGGGAATCGAACCCGGGCCGCCCGCGTGGCAAGCGAGCATTCTACCACTGAACCACCGATGCTTATAAAAAATGGCCATATTTGGGTATTCATTCCATTCCGGATTACTCGCGTAAAAAAAAAAGTTCTTCAAATGAAAAAAAGAAATAGCCAAAAATACTAATCAAAATGTAGCCGAAATTTTTCCTCAGGTTTATTAAAAGCGACATGCAAAATTTGGTACCAATTGGTTCAGTAGTTTTGAGTTTATCGCGAAACAGACAGACAGACATTGACTTTTATATATATACAGGGTGTACCAGGTAAATTGGGAATTTCAACAATGGTATTTTAACTGAAATTTTTTGCAAGTAAAAATTAAAATATCCGAATGAAATTTGACACAGTAGTAGATAAAAGGATATAGTTTTTATTTATTCAATGTAGTTTCCATTATTAGCTACAACAGTCTCGAGGCGAGTGCGGAATGAAGCACAGGCCTTGGCGACGATGACCTTGTCCATTTGGGTCATCACCGTGTGAACTGCTTTCTTGACAGACTGGATGGTGGTATGAGGAGCTTTGTTGACATCTCTCTCAACAACGCCCCATACATAGTAGTCGAGGGGATTGCAATCTGGAGAATTAGGGGGCCAAATATCAGGACCCCAGTGACTAGGGACGTTAAGTGTCAGCCACGATTGTGTCTTTTTTGCCTTATGGGTTGGAGCTGAGTCCTGTTGGAAGACATACTTCCTTCCTGCGGCCACCATGTCCATCCAAGGCTTCACAACGGTCTCCAGAACATTGATGTAGGTATCAGCGTTCATCCTAAGGCCCTTCTCAAAGAAATGGGGAGGCATGACATCACCTTCACTGCTGATAACGTCAAGGACCATTACGGAGGCAGGAAATTTCGTGTGCATCACGACAGGTATCTCTGAGGGGTCTTTACAGATCCAGCGATCATTCCTGGGATTTACCTTTTGGTCCACGTCAAAGTTCTTTTCGTCAGAGAAGAACCTTAGCATGCCAAAAGAGTCGTGTTTCAGGTTGTTGAGGAGGGCAGCAGCCTTTCCTTTTCTGTTATTCTTCATATTCTCAGTCAGCAACTGACCTTTCCGAAGGGCATAAGATTTGAGACCAAGGTCCTCATGGATAGTTCTGACAATTGTCATAGAGCCAACGTCCATTTCCTTGGCTATGGCCCTCATGCTCTTCCCAGGGTTTCCATCAATCTTCTCCTTGACATTTTTGACAAATTCTTCGCCTCTTACCCTGTCCGATCGACGCGAGTGCTTTTTCCTTGTAGCTATCCCCTCTTTGTTACTGTCGGCCTCATCAAACTGCTTCTTGACACGATAAATAGTGGTTTTGGGCAACTTAAGAAAATCCACTATCTCTTTGGGGCTCCTTCCGGCGCGCAGAGCAACGATGATGGCAGCTCGATTTTCAAATTCTCGGTTACTCTTCATCACTACACTGCGCACACATGTACTGTTGCATTTTACATGAATATGGCTACGTAATGAAAAAAAAACAAGTTTTTAATCTCAAGTAGTTTTTGTTTTATGGACTGTCAAAGTTAGTCCCAATTTACCTGGTACACCCTGTATATAGAGATATACAGATTTTGACTTTAAAAAATTCTAAATATAATCTATTTACAGTTTTCACAAATTTTTAAGAAATGTTTTTGCAAACGCTTAGTTGACATACAGAGCAAATGGTTTTTATTTTTTACTGCGTTTTTTGATGGACATTTGTAGCACCTTTTTGGAGTATCAGATTGTTGTGGCATCGTAGATTCACTTGGTTTACTTGAACCATCATTCTTCTTGAATTGTCGTCTGTAATTCCAGTGGGAGAGAATTGAGATTACGTGTGGCCAGGTGTTCATCAGTCAATGCTCTCCCAAGATCAACAATAAAATGACTCCTTTCTTTTTTACCCTTTTTATCAATCTGATTACCGATTTTCTTTTTTTATTTTCTATTTTGGAACATAGGAGACTAAAGTGGTTGTTTCAGAGAAACCAAAAATAGATGTTCCTGATTCTCTATTGGGGTGCAGTTGAAATTGTGGTGAATCTAAGGTTTGTTCTTTCTCATTGTTCCTAAATATGTAAGGCCATGTTCTTTCAACTAATCAACTAATTCTAGTGAAGTGAACCAATTGTCTGCTGTAATATTTCTTACAAAGTGGTCAACTAATTTCTAAAACCTATATATATTTAGGGTTGGCAGGGTTAGTTCTCTCTGTTGACTTGATTGATAATTATACTTATCCAAAGAAAGAAATGTTATTTTATAAAAGGAAGCTAAAAATAGTGGAAGATAGAGACTCAAGTATGAGCCACGAGCTAACACTGACACAAAAAATTCTCACACTTCTGGACGGGCTGGGTGGAATCCGCCCTCACATGAAAATTTAACCCTCCTCCCAAAACTTAAATTTATAAACGATGGATGGAAAATGTTTGTATCACTGTAAAATTAGTATACAATAAAGCTGGTAGCTCTAGGTAAACGAAAAATATATATATTTCCTATATTAAATTTATGCATGGGCAGAATCTACCCAACTCGTCCAGTTAAGGGTTAAAGATGGAGGTTGTCTGGCTGGCATTCAAAGTGTCTCTTGTCTTTACGAACTATGAATGCTGGCCAGGCAACCTCTACTTCAAAATAAGAGAAAAACTTTTTCTGGCCGAAGGGTTTCCTATTTTTAAGAACTGTTAAATTGTACTCATTTGGACTGCAAGGTAAAAAGACCAAATGAATTAATAGCGTGCAACATTTCTGTAACAGCGTTGTTGTAACATTGGCGTTGTTTGGACAGACTTATTTTGTTTTGATCTTTTTACCCTGCAGGTCTAATCTATAATCCAAATTGTGCCTTATCATAGTCAGTTGTATTAAAAAGAGTTATATTGTATATAAAGAGCTTGAAAGTGATAAAGCACAATTTGGATTATAGATACAAGAAAATAAGACCTAATTCTATTAAACTATTTGGATTAGTTATGAAAAAGGCATCTCCTTATCGTGCAACTGAAAACTTGCGCCATCAGCAACTTTCAGTTGCACGATAAGGAGATGCCTTTTTCATAATTTATGCACCTTATCCCAGTATAATATCACATTTGTACTATTTTTTCATATTTGGATTAGGTCTTATTTTCTTGTATCTAAGGCTTGAGAGTGTTAAAACAAAAAAAAAAAAAAAGACCTAATCCAAATAATTTCTAAAACCCAAGAACACTGGATTATGAAAAAAATTACTTCAAAAGACAATTCAAAGAAGCCTTTTTCATCCAAAAGACATGTGCTTCAATTAAAAGAATGGAAGAAAGAGGAAATTTAAATGATATTTACAGATATGTCTTTAATTATATATATTTTTTAAAATCCACTTTATATTCTAAGAAGAATATTTCAAGTTGTCTTAAAAAAACTATTTTTCCTTATCTGTTATCTTGTTTAAACACTTGATAACAGTCCTATTTAAGAACTTGCTGTGTTATTTTTTCTCATTTATTCTTTTGTCTGATGATGGTGACAATGCTGTTGCCGAAATGTCACACACTAATAAATCATTTGGATTAGGTCTTATTCTCTTTTTTTTATAATCTATAATCCAAATTGTGCTTTACCGTGTTAAACCAAAGTTTCCAAGTGAGAAAATGTATGGCAGTGGGTGGGATCCATCGACCTAGCAGCCAGCGATGAGGCCCACAGCAGCGTCACTGTCAACCCTAAGGCAGAGTGGAGTGAGCAACAGAAGGAAGTTGACCAAGGTGTTGCTGCTATGCTCCAAGGATCCAAAGCAGATGCCATCATCTGTGTAGCTGGGGGTTGGGCAGGTGGCAACATTGCATCTAAGGGTAAGTTTACAATGATATCATCTACTTCTTTCTTATCTTCACTCAATCATATTATGGTATCAAGCTTGTAGAACTTATCAATGGATGAGTCAATACAATCAATAATGTGGTTTGGGGTTACAGGTTGAGAATTGCACTTAGTCCACTGATATCTCTTCTTCTTTCTTATCTCCACTCAATCATATTAGGGTATCAAGCTTGTAGAGCTTGATGATAGTGTCTGCTGGGGATGAGTAGAGCTCATCAATGGATGAGTCAATACAGTCAATAATGTGGTTTGGGGTTTGTAGGTTGAGAATTGAACTTAGTCCACTGATATCTACTTTGGTGAGTTGTGATCATGTGAAAACACACAGCTAATTGTATTCTAGGCTTGATGAATATATTTCCATGTTTAGAATCAGAATCTGTCTCTTTTATTTTTAATATTAACACCCCCCCTTTTTTTTCTCTCGCTCTCTCTCTCTTTTTTCACATGTTCAGTATGCTTACTTTAATTTGACCTTAAAAATACATTTCTTGATTTCTCAGAAAGCCTCTTGGTTTAATTTTTGGTCATTGAGGTACAGCTTGCACCATGCTGATGAGGGTTAACGGCCCAAAATGCATACATGGTTAGCTTTTCTTGATTTATCAGGAAAATGGATTTGGCCAAATACTATGGAATCAACCTAAATCATAATTTAGTTGATATTTGTTCCACTTGATGGCGCTCTGCCATCTAAAATGTTCATGTGAGCAGTCAGAATATGCTTTTTCTTCTTATTAATTAATATAATAAAGTTGGATGTTTTCTGCGCTGCCTGGAGTATAGGAACTTCATCTATGCTCTTTCCTGTGGTGAATCTGTATAAGACCTGTGGTCTTGGTAAAACTATGTATGTATGTGTGTGTCTGTATGTATGTACAGTAGAACCTCCCTTTAGCGGACACCTCTCTACAAAGGACAGTTTTCATTTGCAAAATTACCATTTTTACAATTTAATAACTCTCCGGTAAGAGGGCACCTCTCCTTAAAGGACACTTTGGCTCTGCAAATAGGTATCCTTTATCAGGGAGATTCTACTGCAAGCATGTCAAACTCGCGGGCCTCATGCGGCCCACAACGAATAAATTTGCGGCCCACCAGACAATATATTTTAATAAAAAAATTTTTATAAATAAAAAAAAATTAATAAAAATTTGTAGCCTAATTTTTAAAAATTGTAATTATACATAATTTATTTATTAATAACGAACTACTGGTCGCCATACATAAGTCGTAAGTTTTGATAATATTATACCTACATACATAACGTATGTACATCGCCATAAGTATTGTGTGCCTTAAAGTTTAAAGAAAATATTCTTTCGGAGTAATAGAAAAAAAATTTTTTTTTTTTAAGTTACGTTCAATAATTTGTGCAGTTATTCTGTGTCTGGTAAGTTAAAAAAAATATTAATTTTTAAAATATTAATTAAAACGTTTTATTATTGTGTGTTAGCGATTACTATTTTTTTTTTCAGACCTTTGTATTCAATATGTCTTCATCAAAACCAAGTGGCAGTAAAACTAAACAAAAAATTGCTGACGAACATAGGAATTTTCAAGAAAAGTGGGAATTAGAGTATTTTTGCTCTGAAGTAAAAGATAAAATCATCTACTTGATATGTAATAATGCTATTAGTGTACCAAAATTATATAACATTAAACGTCATTATGAACAACATAAATCAAAATATGATACCTACAAAGGTTTAATGAGACAAGAAAAGTTAAAAGAGTTCAAGTTGGGAATGAAAAAACAACAGTTTATGTTTACTAAAGTATCACAAGAGAGTGAAGCGGCGGTGCATGCAAGCTACGTTTTATCGGAGATGATAGCTAAACACTCAAAACCTTTTACTGAAGGTGATTTCATCAAGGAATGTTTAATTAAAGCTGCAGAAATTGTTTGTCCTGGAAGTGTGAAGACGTTTCAAGCAATATCTTTGTCTCGAAATACCGTTGTGGAAAGAGTTACTGATATGGCCAGAAATTTAAATGATCAGATAAAAGAAAAATCATCTTGTTTCGAAGCATTTTCCATTGCCTGTGATGAGAGTACGGACATTGGGGGCGTAGCTCAGTTAGCTGTTTTTTTTCGAGCTTGCGACACGGATTTCAACATTTTTGAGGAATTATTGGAACTAGTACCGATGCATGGCACTACTACAGGAGAAGATATATTTAATTGAGTTTATGATCTTCTGCAAAAATACAATTTACCTCAATCAAAATTGACTTCTGTAGCAACAGATGGAGCTCCTTCAATGACTGGAAAAACCAATGGTTTCGTAGCATTACTGCAAAAAAAACTAAGTGAAATTTCTGATGGTTCCAATATTCATCATACGCATTGCATTATACATCAGGAAGTATTATGTACGAAGGTAATAAAAATGGAAAATGTGTTGACACCTATCAAAAAATTCATCAATTTCATAAGATCTCGAGGTTTAAATCAGCGACAGTTCTCTCTGTTCTTAACTGAATTAAAAAGCGAATATTCAGGTTTATCATACTATACCGAGGTACGTTGGCTATCATGCTCCAAGGTTCTCAAACAATTTTAGGACTTGAAAGAAGAAATATGTCAGTTTTTAATAACCAAGAATCAAGACATCACTTTGTTTTCTGATCAAGTATGGTTGCAAGATTTTTCCTTCATGATTGACATAACAAAACACTTGTCGGATTTAAATTTGAAACTGCAAGGAAAGGATCAGATCATTACCAACATGTGTGACCAAGTTAATGCATTCAAATGTAAGCTAGTTCTTTGGGAAAAGCAGTTGAAAAACGAAGATTTAATGCGCTTTCCGACATGCAACATGTACAAATCAAGTTTTAGGTGAAACTGCATTGTATCAAAAATATGCGGAAAAAATTTTAAGTCTTAGAAATGAATTTGAAACAAGGTTTTCTGATTTCAAATCTTTGGAAGGCAAGTTTACTTTGTTTTCTTCGATTTTCTCGATAAATATAGAATCAGTACCTAATCATATGCAAATGGAGGTAATAGATATCCAGTGCGATTCAGATTTAAAGGCAAAATTCATTGAAGTTGGCGTTTCTGAATTTTAAAAATATTTGCCAGCCAGATTTGAAAACACTCGAAAATTAGCATATGAAATTATGTCCATGTTTGGAAGTACTTATCGGTGCGAGCAGTTATTTTCACTTATGAAAGGAAATAAGTCTCCAATCAGATCGAGAATTACTGACGTTCACCTTGGGTCAGTTTTAAAATTAATCACTGCGAACAAGATTTCCCCCGAAGTAGGAAAGATGATAGCAGAAAAGAGATGCCAAATATCAGGGAGAAAATATTAACTTTACTTTCTTTTTTCTTATTAGTATTTTTAAAAATAAACCTACATAAATGTTACTATAAAAATTTAATTACTTGTTTTCTTTTTTTGCGGCCCACATAATCTTATTACTTTTTTATTTGGCCCATGTTAGGATTTGAGTTTGACATGCTTGTTCTACTGTGTATAATAATTATTTTAAAAAAGTGTTCCCAATAACATTTTAAACCTGTCTCTTGATCATCAATGGTGTTGCAGATGTGGTGAGCACAGCGGAGCTGATGTGGAAGCAGAGTGTGTGGAGCTCTGTCATTGCGGCTCACCTATGTCCCTCATACTTGGGGGAGGGCGGCCTGTTGTTGTTGACAGGGGCCAGCGCTGCCCTGGGCCCCTGTGCCTCCATGGTTGGCTATGGCATGGCCAAGGCTGCTGTGCATGAGCTGACTCGCTCCCTGGGAGCCTCCAAGTCTGGCATGCCAGCAGACTCCCGCTGCCTGGCCATCCTCCCTGTCACCCTGGATACCCCAGCTAACCGGGCTGCCATGCCCAAGGCCAACACAGGCTCCTGGACCCCACTGGAATATGTCGCTGAGTGAGTGATTCCTTCTTCTTTCTTATCTCCACTCAATCATATTAGGGTATCAAGCTTGTAGAGTTTGATACTTGACAACCATCATGACTTAGTGAAGTAGAATGCATCTGCCTTTGTCATTAAGATTGGGAGCACTACTCAGTGGCAGGCCGACTTAGCTCCAAAAGAAATGGCCGCCTCTGACATGAGGAACAGACGCCATGTGCAGCTGCTCCTAACATGGAGTACAAACGCTGCACGTCCTGTATCCCTGGATCAGGAGCCCTTACAGGGTACTATCAGCCGGGCCAGCTGTGCCCAGGTTTTTTAGTGAGCTTGTTACTGCTTCCCCTCCTCTTTTTTCATCGGGGCTTGGGACCGGCAAAGGCGGAGTTGATTCCTTCTTATATGTCAATTTGGAAAAAAAAAGCTGTGAGGTTTGGCAGATTATTGATGGATTATAATATTGCCTCCACCTCTTAAAAAATTTAGTTCTTTAAATGATTCAGACATTTGTCTGACAAAAAATTTTCAAATATCTCTGATTTAAAAATCAATCAATTTACGTAATTTAACCGACTATAATTCAGCGCCCACTTTTTAATACCTCACCTCCCCAATGTTTTTGAATTAAAGAGATTTGATATTTTTTAGTTTTAAATATAAAAGAGACACTTCGGCCAGAAACATTTTCATTTTCTCGTCTCGCTGAAATAGTTCTAAAAAACTTGATCAATATATTAACACAATCATACAGCCTCTAACTACTAGACAACATCCTGTGTATCTCAACAAAAAAATAATGTCAACAGCATCCTGAACGATTTTAACTCTTACACCCAATCCCAATTTAAATTCTCTCAAAGAAGTAAAAATATAGGAACATCTACCATTTTTGAACATAACAATAGAAAGCAAGAGTGGTACAAACCATCATTATTCAACAGCCATGACCCAGAATTGAAACCCGTATTGGGCACTTTTTTTTTCTATAAAAAAAAATTGCTTCAATGGCTCTCAATTCTTGTAAAAGTCCCAACCCTACCAGTGAGTGTAAATAACCAAAAACATCTTGTATTACAATAATACAATATAATGCGGTTTATGATTGTAGAACGAAATTTGAAAATTATTCCGCAAATATTTCTTTTGAACGAAAAATCGAAATTTATTTTAAGGAGAAATAATGATTATTTCTAACCTTAGGGATGAAGTATGAAAGGATGAATTGTGTAGAGTAATGATAAACGGGAAAATAAAAGTGTCCAGTTCCTTTCCCTGGACACTTTTATTTTTCCGTTTATCATTACTCTTCACAATTCATCCTTTCATACTTCATCCCTAAGGTTAGAAATAGCTGTTGTTTCTCCTTAGAATAAATTTTGATTTTCCTTCAAAAGAAACACATGTGGGTTAATAGTAATTTAAAAGGCTTTTTGTGATATAATAGTAATGCAATATGTGTTATATAATGTACAATATAAATATTCAATGGATTGCCTTCTGACTCTATGCCTTCTGCCTTCTAGCAAAATTTGCTAGGAAGTTGGTGGCAAATAATTGGCAGCTATCAAGAAGATGCTATAAATAGAAATTGGTATAAATCAAGTTTATTACCTCCTCAAGGCTGAGTTCCACTATCTGCTGTACAAGGTAATAAAACCAAAATCCAAATAGTGTGTGACGTTGCGGTAACAGCATTTTTACCAAAACTTCATACATTTTTAATTTATTTGGATTTGGTCTTATTACCTTGTAGTCCTAATCTATAATCCAAATTTTTTTTTTGTACCTTTTTTTTTTTTTTCTTTTCCTTGGATTTACCCTTATAAATCTGTTTATTAGCTCAATTGTCTTAATTAGGTTTTCTTGTGTACAAATTTCATTATCTCAATATTGATTGTGATTAGATTTACTTTTTTCTATCTTCATTTGAAGAGACTCCGTGGTAAATCCATGTATAATAATTTCCTTTTCCTCTAATTTACTCAGATTAATCTATTTATTAGCTTTATTGTCTTTATATAATTTTTCCTGTATATAAATTTCATATTACCATTAAGGTATTATTACTGTTTTTCCTGAATATGTATTCTACATTTCTGCTTGGAGAATCTGTATATGACTAAAAAGGTCTTGATAAATCTTTTTGTTGCTGTTGATAACTAAAGAGATTTGTTTCCATTCCAAAACTACTGCACATACTCCATGCTATAGCAAACAATTATCTGCAATCATCTGTATGAAGTAAGGAAATTACTTTTTAATAATACAAAGGTTAATAATTTATCACTCTATACCCTGCTGTCAGAAACGGTGAAAAGGAGACACCGTGCAATAGATTTATATAAATTTTGTGAGAAGGCAAGAAGGATGAAAAACAGGTGTGAATAGTTTTCTTTTTTTTTTTTGGGCTCATGTTGAATTGTATATAGTACTTATGTTCAATTAAAACCATTGCTAATAAGGCTCAATTTGGATTATAGATATAAACACAAGGTAATAAGACCAAATAAATAAATAGTGTGTGTCACTCGAAACGTCACACACTATTTATTTGGATTTGGTCTTATTACCTTGTGTTTAAAACCATTGCTATACTGGGAGAATCCTGTATGGGGCTTGATCCCTAATAAAGGTTTGTGTGCTACACCAAACACCAAAATGGAGGATCCACCTCAATAACAATTCTGACTGACCATGGTTACATCCAGGCAGACAACACAAAGGTATTGAAAGGAGACCAATTCTCCCATTGCCAAAGTAAATGTCAAATGTGGGGATCACCCCTCTCTTGCTAGTCTTCCAATACCAAAGATTCCAGAAAGATCTTAATAAAGCTTTTTGTTGTTGTTGTCTATAATCCAAATTTTACCATTCCACAATCTGCTGTGTTTGTTGCCCAGGCTTATCCACAAGTGGGTGTCTGAGAAGGATTCAGCTCCCAAGTCTGGTTCACTGGTTCAGCTCAAGACTTCAGATGGCAAAACCGAGCTGGTTTTGGCTGAGTAGACTTCTTTGAAATGTCTTTAACTGTTGTATGGTTGGGTCTTTTGGTGCCAAACTTTTTTTTTTGTTTGTTTGAAATTTTTAACATATCATAGATTTTTTTCAATATTTGGTGCATTTTCTCAATTTTTCTTTTAGTTCTAGTTTATATTATATATAAATTTGTTATATCAATTTTTTTTTTTTTTGAAATTCTACTAGAATAACCTTTTTTTTTCTCAGAATACTTGATTCTTTTAAGATAGTCTTTTTTTTTTTAATACAAGAAGTATTTTTTTAACACTCTTTTTTTTATTATTATTATTTTTTTATTTTAGCAAGGATCTCTTTTGCGTCATGCATATTATCTATTTATGCACTATACTTGGGTTGTGTTTCTATAAAATGAAATATTTTCTTTCTATCTCAGCCTTATAACACTTGTTGTTTTGGCACGCTAACTGGTAAATTCTTTCATTTTATTGATAAACTAACCTTACTCTATTATTAGTTGCAATATTCTCATTTAATGATTAGTATCTTTGAAGAATGGGGCTTTACCATTTAATTTCAACAAGTATTATTATTTAATTGGATAAAATTCTATCTGATAAAATCTGTAGCAATTAATGTTTGTGTTTCTTCTTATTATTGTTGTTGTAAGCCCCCACACTAGTTTAGTAATCTAGATGTAGTAATGTTGTGTGGGTCCACTAACCTGAATGTGTTGTGATGTTATCTCTATGTCTGTGTTGATCTTCTACAGCTTTCCAAGGCTATGACTTCAGGATTTTATTTCTATACTACTGACACACAAATTATAGGGGTTAAAATTTGTAAGTTCTAATAAGTAATCTGTGAGATATTTTATATTTAGATTAGAGTGTGTGCTTTGTGAGATAACTTTACATATAAACTGATCAAACACTGTAAGAATGTCTGCAATTGGTTTCTATCTTGTGTTTTGCCTTTCACAATTCTTTATCAAACATATATATTGGCCTCTGCTAGCCTCTATTTGTTAGATTATAAGATCTATCTTGTGTTTTGCCTATCACAATTCTGCTCACAATTCTTCATCAAACATATTATTGGCCTATATATATATTGGCCTCCTTGACTCCGTTGGTTATATTATAAGTTCTCTATCTTGTGTTTTGCCTCTCACAATTCTAAAAGACTCAATTCTTTATCGAACAAAAGTGGCTTGTATGCCAAACTTTTCCGCTCCAAGAAAATCTTTCACATTGTTGGCTTTTCACTAATGTTATAGCCCTAGTTTTCCAACAAATTCTATTTTTTCTCATCTCTTTTGATAATAAAGTATTAACATGACAAATATATATAAAGTTGTTCAAAATATGGGTGGCCTCTTCTAGCTAACCTCCATGGTTATAAAGTGATTGTTCCACATCCATTGTTGGAATGAGACAGGTCTAATGTTTATCCTTCCCAAAAGACCAATATCAAATGGACAGAATTCTGATAGACTATTGATACTCTACATGAAACAACAATTGTTCATCACAGCATTGTTTGTTAAAAGCTGTTCACACAACAACTACTTTTAATTTAAGTGTCTTCCATTTTTTTCATATTTTTACAATTCCATTTTAAAAGAGAAAGAGGCAGCTTTACAGTATACACATTCCAATTTTTAAAAAATATATTTATATATCAAGATAATATATTTTTTATCTCTGTATATGTTAACTTTTCTCCATTTGAAGTGCATTTTTTTTTAAAAGGATACTATAAAATATATGATTTTGTACACTTTGTTTTCTCCATAGGATTGTTCTCCATATACTCTTGAAAGAAGCCATTCCAATTTGTTATGGATGATACGAAAGCTTCTCTTCTCAATGGTGGAAGCCGTACAGCAACTTTGACATCTCAGGGTTCTCAAAACTGGATTAATATATAGATAGGGAACCCTCCCACTAATAAATGTATTACTTATGAAATTTCTTCCCCATACCTTGTATGTTGTTGTTGTTTAGAACAAATATTAAATAAAATGTTTTCTCTCCTGCATTGTTGACTCTTGAGACACTTTTACCAATTAAATGATTTTTTAAAAAAATTATCTCTAGTACATGTGTGGTACAGCCCCATATAAACATAGTGGGTAGAATTAACGACTGCTTTTTATTGTAAGTACACCATATGTCTACACATGTGAAAAGCAGTTTGACTTTTGCACTTACAAATGTGCCAGAGTTTGATGGGCTTCTGTACTAGGAATTGATTATCCTCATTGTACTTCAGGTGTGAGCAGATTTCAGAACTACATTCAAGAAAATATGAGAAATGAAATCGTTAAAGAGCTAATGTTTCTTTTCAAATAAAATAAGCTTTCTATTTTATTTACTGCAATGAAAAAAAAAAAGACCATTTGGTTACTTGCATTCCCTGGTGGGGTTGTACTTTAACAAGAATCGGAGGCCATTAGAGCACTTTTTTTTTAATTAGGAAAAAGTGCTCAATACGAGATTCAATCCCAGGGTGTAGCGGTCGAAAACCAACAGTTTAGATCACCCTTCCACTGACCCACATTTTAATGATTCTACAGTAGAACCTCCGTGAGAGGACATTCACGCTAGAGAATGCCTACTCTTTACAAAGGACAGTTTACATTTGTAAAATTAGCATTATTACTATTCAGCAACTCTATGGTAAAAGGACACCTTTCTCTAAAAGACACTTTGGCTCTGTATTTTGTTATCCTTTGCAGGGAGGTTCTACTGTAATTAAACCTGTAGGATTATAGCAAATAAGCAATTTAGTGACATTGGAGTTTATTTTTAATACAAATTGCAATAGTGACCCAACTGTAAGCATGTTCTGCCCAACTCTAAATTTAAGATGGTAAATAATAAAGTAGAATTTAAATTATAGATTTAGAAACATAAGGTATGGCAAGACCAAATTCAAATGTTACATTTCAATAATTTAGATTTGGTCTTGCTACCTTATGTTTAAAACGGTAAAATCTGTGAAAATTTTAGATCTATGTACAGTAAAACCCCGCTAATACGAACCCTGGATATAACGAACCTTCCCATATAACGAACCCATGCCGATTCCCAATTCCATTCCATTGAAAATACCATCGTTATAACGAACTACGCCTATAACGAACCTATTTTCGGTCCCAAAATGATAAAATCTATTTAAAATACTATGCTTATAACGAACTTAGAATTGTAATTTAAAAAAAAATTAAAACAACCAAATTTTGAGCATGTTTCAGCTCGCGGATCGCGATTTCAAAACAATAAATTTAGCGGCATTGTTTGTTTTGAATTTTGCACTTTATTTTTGCTGTATGTTGTATAAATTTTAACACATTATACTTTTTACTAAATAGAATATATTTGCATCCATTAAATTTGAAATATAAAATACAAATGGCTTCCAAAATGAAGAAAATAAAGGCATTTTAAAAACAAAAGCGTTATTTCTTTTAAAAAAAGGCCATTTTCAGAACTTTTCAAAGTGAAACAACACAGGCAAAATGTTAAGAACATATTAAAATAAGAGAATATAATTTTTCTATTATAAAAGATAAAATATAAAGCTATTAAAAATTGTTACAAAGAGGAATCAACCTCAACTTTTGCCGCGATCGCGATCGTACGTTTTAGGGCTAAAAAAAAATCCAAATAAATGGTCCAGTGATGAAACAAAAACTATTTTTATGCCATTAACTATGATGATTTTAAAGTCAGCAATGTTTTGCATGACAGGTTAAAAAACAACGAAATCTAGACCTAGAAGAATATGTGGAAAAATGAAATGGAAGAAAAACACTAACTTTATTTGAATGGTGCAATGCTTGAAGAATGCTTTGAAGCAACAAGGTGTTAGAGCCATTTTTCCAAGTAAACAATGTATTAAATAATGTGATAATGATGTTTTAAAATCATTTTATATCTTTAAATATATATTTAATAAAACTTTGCCTAGGATTTGTCTTGATTTTTAAATTAGACATAGAGGTACATGTATGTTAATGATAAGAAGAACCTATCATCTAATGATTTCTATTATTATTCAGTATTAATGTAAGGAAATTGGTCAATTAAGGGAATTAAAACAAAGTGACCACTATTAAGAGGAAGCTTCTTCTTGTGTGTATGGCCATCCTTTAATTATACGGTCTAAAAATTTTGAAAAGTAAAAAAAAAAAAATAGCCAAACCGTGGCTAAAGTGAACCAAAAGCTCTGTCCCATTGGGGTTCACTATAGAGGGGTTTTACTGTATTTTCAATAACTAATATTTCTACAGACCTAAATGTGATGAAGAAATAATTATAAAAAAAAGGCATGGGTGGGTACAGACATCTTGCTGCCAAAGAGTAGAAATAATTGTCATATTTAAAAATTTAGCACAATTTTCATTGATAGAACAAATTATAATGACATAACTCTGCCTTTGTTGGTCTCAAGCCCAGATAAAAAAGAAGGAGGGGGAGCAGTAACAAGCTCACTAAGAAACCTAGACTCAGCTGGCCCGGCTGATAGTACCCTGTAAGGGCTACTGATTCAGGGATACAGGATGAGTCTGTACTCCATGTTAGGAGCAGCTGCACATAGTGTCTTTACTTCATGTCAGAGGTGGACATTTCATATTGGAGCTAAGTCAATGGCCTGCTACTGAGTAGTTCTCTTAGTCTCTATGACAAAGACAAATGCATTTCACTTCACCCAGTCATAATGGTTGTGAGATAGGAAAAGACTAATGACATAGAGAGTAGCACCTCTACACATTTTACAGGGAATTTAAAAGATTAAACTGGTGAATCCAATTTGAGGGTTCACCACTTATAAGCTAGGCCAGTTTAAATGTGTTGAAAAATTATATTTTAACTGTTTCCAAAAGTTAGTTTTTAGTTTTCTTTAAACTGTGAAATGGTAAATTACTAGCTATGTCATCCTGAACCAATGAATACTAGGAAATTGTGTGTTATAACTTTGAACACGGTATAAACATTGAAAACTGTTTGCAGGAAATAAACTTCTGTACTAGAAATTGATTGTCCTCATTGTACTTCAGGTGTGAGCAGATTTCAGAACTACATTCAAGAAAATATGAGAAATGAAACCGTTGAATAGCAAATGTTTCTTTTCAAATAAAATAAGCTTTCTATTGTATTTACTGCAATGAAAAAATATTGATTGAGCTTTTCTCTCATCATTGGTGAACCCTCTCGGCGGTTTTGCCAATTTAATCCACCAGACCACTTCATACATGTCCAAACTGATGGCTAGTGTCTTCTTACAGTGCTACCTACCTTGTTGATAAATTAATTGATGGAGTCGAGGGCGTTTTCAGCAGAGCGTCCAGGGATAAAGCAAAACTGCAAAGTTACAAACCACCCATCGTGGTCTGCAAGCCATTACAGCCATGCCAAGATACATTACTGGAGCTGCAGTCGTATCAGGCCCCTCATCATCGAAGCCTTCAGTGTCTTCGGGCGACCCCCTGACTTGCGGGCCTGCAATTTTGGGTCTGGCCTCGAAGATGATGACCTGGCCATCCTGGTGTCGACCAAATCCATCATCTACCGGTACTTGGTACAGGTTGGGCTGACCGGAGGACCCGCTCATCGCCTAGGAAAGAAGGCTCACTCGCCGGGGCACATCCCCCGGATGATAACCTATATTTTAGTTTTATTTCCATTTTCAATGTAAATTATTGACAAGAAGTCAATAAAATTTGTTTCAATTGTCAAATTGTCATGCCAAGATACAGCGTTCAAGGACTTTGGCCAGGTTGATGAGCAGTGTAATGGGTCTGTGTTTGTCCAGAGAGTTGGTTGCTAAGCCATTCTGTTTGGAGACAAGGATTAGACACAGGTGAAATTCCATATAGTTGTGATTCTCCTAGGATGACAATCCTGTCAGAACCAAAGACTCTCTGTCCACAACGAGATATTGTAAGGACTTCAGGTGTTGTGAATTCTAGTTCTGGATCAAATGTTAGAAGCCACTCTGTAGTAGACGTAGTAGTTGCATTGTTTGATGATGAAGCACTGCTCAACTGGCTTCTTCAGGCATAAACAGGATTTTATTGTTGTGCCTCAAAAGTGATGGCCCTTGGAGCATTCTGGAATCTCTTTTAGTTTATCTCTGGAATAAATATGGCAAAGAGTTGGTGTCTGGCTATTTAAAGGTCTTTGAACCTTGTAGTACTATGGAGTCAGCTTCAGCAGTTCAGCTGGAATGCTACAAAGTTTGAGTACAGCTAAGGAGAACTTCCTAAGGTTGGCTTGCAGGTATCTGAAGGGCTTAAATATTCTTGCTACTCTTCGAAAATTTCCTTCACTAGGGGACAAGTTCAAGATGTGGCATAGTGATTGATCTGCTCAAAGACTACTCCAGCCATTTTGCAACAATTATGAAATTTTGCGGTGGAAATCGGGCAAAAGAGATCCTCGTGCAGAGCAGGCTGTGGCCGAAATTACATCAGCAGTAACATCATTTCAGGAAGTATCTTCTTTCATAACATAATATCAGACTTGCTATATATAATATATATTGTTCCACTAGATGGCGCTCTGCTATCTAAAATCCTCATGTGAGAGTCAGGAAATGCCAATCTTGCTTTTAATGTTAACACCTGACCATTTAAATATTTTTTCTTATTTTTAGATGAAAAGCGTTTTTAAGCAAACTAGGCCTTAAATACCCATTTATTGATATCTCAGGAAGCCTCTGGGACCAAATTTTGGTCGTAGAGGTACAATTTTTACCACGCTGACAAAGACTAACTAAATATCATTGGAACAAACGAATTCAACGTTTAATTGATTTTTGTTCCACCAGATGGCGCTCTGACACGGTCTTTATAACCATTCATAACGTGGTTATGGGGATGATGACCCAGAATGCATAGTTTCAATGTACCTTTAAAGGGAGATATGCCTCTTTTGGTACATCAATACCTTCCTCTTGCAACTTGCATGTTATATATATATATAATTAGTAGCTAGGAAACACTTATTCAATGATGAAGAGTCCTCCTCCATGTAATCAGGAGGGGCTTCTCATAGTCAGAAAGAATCTGTGGCGACCACACTTTGCTTCAGCGAGCGCGAACTGGGACAAAGTTTCAATACACATACTACGGGCAATAGAGTGGCGGCCCCACTATGCTTCAGCAAGCGCAAGCTGGGAGAACACACTACGCATGCGCGCGGGGCGTCATCCGGGACTTTTGCTGGCCACTGGCGTCATAACAGCAAGGCCTGCTCCCAACGGCCGTTACTTCTTTTCTCTTTATATATTTCTGGCTTTAAATAAATTAATTTTAATTATAGTTTTATCAGCGGCCTTTCCACAAGCCACACCAACACGCACGCAACCGCATCCCACAAATCTGTGAATTCTTGACTAAGCTGATACGTGAAGCTTCAAATCTGTGGTTCTGAAAGCTGAAAAAGACCTCCAGGATGAGGAGTTGACCGCAGAGCAGTACTTATGAGCCAGAGCAGGTTGCCGGACTCACGTGCAATCTTGGGCATAAGTCTGATTAGCAGGATTCCCATCCTGCGTATGCAGGGCCAGGCAAACAACCACATCGGCGTCGTGTCCCGATAAGCATGAACGCCGGGAGGGTGCCCAGCTAGAGGCGGCAGCCCTAGCAGATGACGAACGGTGCGGTTGGCGAGTCATAGCGTGATCGTCTAGCGTATTACGATTGGGTCAGTTAGGCTAGCGACGCGACGAAGTCCCCGGGCATTCTGAGCGACTAAGCGTGAGCAGAATTGTCCCCAAAGCAGCAACTTTCGAAAAGATGCCGAGGGTAAGTATCGAGATGCTTGGAGTAGACCGAGCCAGGTCACCAATGCGCCATCCCTGCCACAGAATAGGAGCCAGCTCAGGCGGCCGCATGAATCGGCAGTCGCCCATGACACGAAGAGCCTGGAGAAGTGCCAGTTGTATAACTCGGTGGTTTATTTCGAGGATTTCCCCAACAGCCTCAAAGAGGTGAAGACCCTGACAATGCCAATGTGGAAGCCAGGTGCAAGGAGTGGACGCAAAAGGCAGCCACATCCCGCTCTCGGCGAGCCAAAAACTGGGATTTGCGAGCGCCTCACAATGCAGCCTTGACGCCCTTGAGACGCGACGGACGGAGCTGCGTGCCGACCTCGAGGAATCCCATGCCTCCAACGGAGATCGGCCGCGCCAGGACGCTGCCGGGAAGCTATGCGGTGCGATCGAGTCCCCAGACGAACTACACCAATCTTGCCTAAAGTCTGGCGATTGTTGTCTCGCTAGGTAGGAAGGCCTGGAGATTCTAGAAGATGGCCTAGAGCACCGAGCTATTGGGGCGTTTCAGCCCGACCAGAAAGCGAGAGACAGCGAACAAAGGAAGACCACCTGGCAATAGCCCACTCCAGTAGCTCCTGCAGATGTTGGCCTTGGCCGAAGATCCCATTCAAGGAGCTACTCTGATTCCTAAGATGGTGATTTTCATTGTTCCAAGAGATGCCCAACGGGGGAGACAGTGCGGTTCCTCCAAATCCTACGCCATCAATCCTCATTGTCGCTTCATCCCCAGAATAGATGAGGAGCACCCACCCCGCGAAGACTGGCGGCAGACGAAGGCTAAGGCTCTCATTGTTGGTATCGTTATTATTTGACCTACGCTATCGAAGAGAACGCCCGAGGTCCAGCAGGAGGGGTAGTTCAAGCTGACGGACACATCTTCGAGCGTGGTTTGAACAAACTTGCTCGTTCTCGAGATGTATTCAAAGTCGTTATTGCGCAGGTCGTAAAGAGACTTGATGGTGGAGGCCAGATGTATCTTGATTTGTCCTGATTTCTATCAGATTTTCGCACTCGGCGTTTCTTAAATTTTTTCTAAGGCCTCGTCGAGTAAAGTCTCTACCTATTTGGAGGAGAACCGTATGGTGATCCAAGTTCCTGTAGAACATCTCCAGTATTGGGCTTCGCGGTAGGAGATGCTTAACGGTAGCCGTAATCGACCCAACCTTTTAGCATACACCTGGCTTCTATATCTGGAGATCCTTGTTGGTAGATGCGCGGCGATGAAAATACCGATTCAGGCGCTCCCAAGAGCTTCGATAGAACCAGACGCAATGATGCTCGCAAACTCTTCGGAGATATTGAAGTCTTTATGAACCCACACATTGACGACAACAGCTGTGATGACCTTCAACAAACGTAGCCCTCAGACCTGGATGGTGCCATCGAAGGCAGCGATCTTGCGATGGGGCCGGATCCGTTGCCTGACATCAGATAAAAAAATGTAGGCGAAGGCCAGATCTTCTGGCACCAGGTGCTGGAACGACTTCTGCCCTGTAGCCCAAGCAGAGGTCCTAGATGCTGTCAAGGGTCGTGACATTAGTATACTGAAAAAAGGTGACGTCAACTGCGTGCTGCTTTAGAAAGCAGCACAATTCGATGCCCCTGTGCCCGCACATTAAGGCACGCAAGGCGGAAGCTCTTGCGCGCTCTTTGTTCTTGCTATGATATTAGTGATTTTTTAAAAATAGAATTGATTTTGAATTCCCAAGTCCCTTTATTAGTTTCTCGTTTAAGAGGTGTAGGCCCAGCCTCTACTCTGCACTGTGCTTGTCAATGAACTGCTTTTGTTAGGAAAAGGAGATGATGGCCTGCTTTGTCTTCCATCTTAATACCTAAACATACATCCCCATTGAAGAGGGAGTATGGAAGGCGCTCGAGAAGGGTTTCTAGCTGCTGCTAAGCTATCGATCCTGTCATTGACGTTGAAGAACTTTCATTTTTGGGAAACAGGCTTGAAAGTTTTTTTATTTTTTTTTTTTTTTGTAGCCACACGGTCATTTTGGGCAGATTTTGCCTTTATATCCGCACTGAAGAGTTGTATTATGGTTATGGCATTTAAGAAAACAATTAAATAAATTGGAGATTCTTCCAGGGATTAGTTACTGAAATAATTTTTATTACTTGAACTCAAGCTCTCGGGCCTATAAGCCTTTCAACGAGAGTAACACAATAACTACAGTTATTCTGTAGTTAACTCTGTGTATATAATAACTCTGTAAATAATTATATAATAAATATTATATTATTGTGTTATTTACCTTCAAAAACTTTTAGGCCAGAGAGCTTGAGTTGGAGTAAAAAAAAAGATTTTTTTAATTCCCAGATGATCTTAGATTTGTTCATTTGAACACACGGGATTAATATCTATTAAGCAAGCTATAGACATAAGCTTAGAAGACAACAGAATTACGTGTAATTACACTAATAGCCATTGAAATTCCACACCATGAAGAAATGCAAATAACAAAATGATATTTATGAACAAATACATTATACTGGGGAGATAACAAGTGATTATATATTTTTAAAAAAATAGAGATATGGATAATGAGAAATCACTACTCTGATGAATCACCTCTGGCAGAAACTACAGCACTTATACGCCTGGGCATTGAGTTATTCAGCGATTGAACGGCATGTACAGATACAGCTTCCCATTCAGCTTCATCGACAGTGGTGACTGGCCTGTGGTGATGAGCCAGTCGCTTGGAAACTAGTACAAGATGTTTTCTATTGTTGAAAAATCTGGAAAACTTACTGGCCAAGGCAACATCAGAACATTTTCTGTATGTAGGAAGGTCCATAAAATACTGGCAGCATGCGGTCGTGCTTTTCCTGCTGACACCTCGCGTTTCCTAAGTCTCCAATAAAGGGTACTGCCACGGGCCTTAACACATCGGAAATGTGAGGTAAACTGTTCAAAATTCCAGGAATGCGAACAATAGGCGACCTAGACATGTATAAAATGACACCCAATACCATCACTCCAGGTGATTGGCCAACATGATGATTTTGAATGCACACAGGCAATGTGCCTTCTCCACGATGGCGCCAGACACAGATGCGGCCATCATAATGCTATAAAAAAACTAGATTCGTCTGAAAACATGACATAACGCCATTCCTGTATCCAGGTTTTTAGTTGATCCCACCATTGAAGGCGTTCCTGCCTATGATGCAGCCTCAAGGCTAGTTGAATCATGGACGCCGAGCTTGCTGTGCAAGCGTCGTCAAACTATCTGTGCAGACACTTGTTGACTTGCAAACAACCCCATTTCTTGAATCTGAGCTATTGATTTTTCTCCAGATTCATTAAGGTCATGTCGGCATTCTTGGCTTTTAGTGACTGCGGTACAATTAGGTTAGCATTTCTGCTTACCTGCTTAGGTAACTTTCAGATGAAATTTTTGCGTGAGAAATTAGCTGTACAATATTTTCTTTTCAACACATTGCAGGTGTCGCTATCGGCGCCGCGCCTATTCGCATTGAAAATATAATTTGCATATCACAAGCATTATCTTTCTTTTTCACAAATTTCACTTTAGTAGTGTGTCGCCTTCTTGGTGTAACAATTTTAATGGCCCTTAGAATATTTGTATCGAGTAATGCCCCTTTCGATGCAAATAATTATAATGTAATTCTATTATCCACTAAGCGCTTTTGGTTAA
This sequence comes from Cordylochernes scorpioides, assembly GCA_030710605.1. Taxonomy (NCBI): domain Eukaryota; kingdom Metazoa; phylum Arthropoda; class Arachnida; order Pseudoscorpiones; family Chernetidae; genus Cordylochernes; species Cordylochernes scorpioides. The sequence goes on from CP092882.1 coordinate 57,474,950, forward strand.
TAGTTGCTCAAATACCAAAACTAGGATTCAACCCCTCAGTCTTGGATATTAAGCAGAATGCTCAATATAATACAATAGTAAAACTCTAAAAATCGGTATGCTCGATTACCTGAACCTGACGAAACTAAACTTTTCCCTTATAGCAGAGCGTCTTCTGTGCCTTAACCAGCTAAAGCCCCAGGGTATTTTGACCGCAGTTCCTATTGCCACCTCATCCTGAGCAGGCGAAAGAGAAAGGGAAAAACATTTGAAAAAGTAATGAACAATAGAACTATTGTAGGGGTGTGCTGTGCTGATATGTTCGCTGGAGCTGGTGTGAATAGAGAAGTAAAAGGATATGCAAAGAAGTGCCAGGTGCCAAGAGTTCAGTAATAGAGGAAATAAATAGTAAAGATAGTAAGACTAAGGAAATACTAAATAAGTTAAGATGAGTCGCGCAGGATAAAATAGCGTGGGAAAGAGCAAACAAAATCCTGGCAAGAATTCAAGAGTCACAAAGATATTTTTAAAAAATTAATGTCAATTTGATTTTACGCCATTTTATGTAAATAAGAGAGTTTATTCAATAAGTTAAAATATTAGTAAATATTACGCAAATATTTTTTCATCTGGAAAGGTTTAAAGATATTACTTTAGTTGGTTTCTTCTCCATGTGCTCTCTTCTCAAATATTTATAGGACTAGATGGTAACTATAATCAGGTATTTGTGTTATGAAATTTGAAGCTATTTCGATGAAAAATTTATTTTAAAAAATAAACAATCACCTACTGTCCTTCATGCAATGAAAAAAATACTGAGAGGGCCTGGCACAACAGTAGTGAACCCTGCCAGCTTAATTGACAAGACTGTCCCAATATTACACTAGGCTGTATTCGACATTGAAAATTAAAACTTAGTTGAGGTGTTTATGCAAAATATGGACATGTATACAATATATATATATATATAATCAATGCAACCCAATGTAATATTAGAGCGGTAGATTAAACTGTCGAAGCCTCTGGGAGGGTTCACCACTAATGAACTAGGCATTTCCAATATTTTTCCCATCGCAGAAATGACATTAAGAATTTGTTATATATTTAAAAAAAAATAAATTTCAGAAATAAGTTTCAAATTTCATTAAAAGATGGAGCCCCTTGACTTAGTATGTGCCTTATGTAATTATATCACCATCTTTTATTAACCATGATACTTAAAGCGCACAATTTATTTCATGTTAAGTAGAATTATTTAGATAGGTTCTATTAAAACATAAAGAGAGAACACATTAACCCTTTTTTTTTTTCAAATCTGCATTTATGCTTAAAATTCGAATTTATCAATGAAACTTGCAAAAAATCAATAAAAGTCATCTACTAAAATATCTTAGCGGGGTTTTAAACAAAAACAAATATAGCTAGGCGAATAATTCTCTCATATTATGCTCGAAAAGAATATCCGAAATAAAATACCGAACCCAATAATTTACTAATAATTATTACAGGCATTGAAAGTGAGTAATATATAAATACGATTTATCAAATATATTCATTATAAAAACTTTCGTAAATCTACAAACTACATGTCAGAAATCATTATTTATTTTAATAAAATAGATTATAATTAAATATACAATATGAAACAATTAAATACACTATAACAATGAAAGGAAGATCATACTATAAAGTCAACATAATTTTTAAGGTCTCTGATTGGACGTTTGCTTCATTTGCAAAAATGTTAAATGTATAATTTCAAACTATTATTTTAGCAGGGGGGGGGGTGTAAGAAATCGTCTGACAATTACGCCACAAACTGACATGCCTCCATCAGCCAAGTTGAAACTACAAGTAAATTACAAATATTTTTCAAAATTTGTATCACAATATTGGGCAAGTTCAATAACCACCCCAAACATTATTTCTCTAAATGTTTGGCATCAATTTAATTAAGACATCTTTTTAAAACAGGAATGACAGTTTTAAAAGGTGTCAAAAAAGTTTTACCGTAATAAAGTTAAAAAATACATTCTAGGTATTTCTCACATATTTTGAACATAATGTAAATTAAAAATCAATAAAAAAAAAAAAAAAATGGTCAGGTGTTGTTATTAAAAACAAAATTGGAATTTCCTGACCTCTCACATGAGCATTTTAGATGGCAGAGCGCCATCTAGTGGAACAAAAATCAACTAAACGTTGATTTAGCTTGTTCCAAAGATATTTGGCCAACCCAATGTAAATTATTGTGAAGAAACTGATAGTTACTTAGAGAGTCTCGGAACTAGATATATGGTCTTCTTCTCTCTTATCTCCACCCAATCATATTAGGGTATCAAGTTTGTAGAGCTTGAGACTTGACAACCATCATGACTGGGTGAAGTAGAATGCGTCTGTCTTTGTCATTAAGACTGGGAGCACTACTCAGTGGCAGGTCGACTTAGCTCTAATATGAAATGGCCGTCTCTGACATGAGGAACAGACACCATGTGCAGCTGCTCCTAACACGTAGTACAAACGCTGCCTATCCTGTATCCCTGTATTAGGAGCTCTTACAGGGTACTATCAGCCGGGCCAGCTGAACCCAGGTTTTTTAGTGAGCTTGTCACTGCTCCCCCTCCTCCTTTTTTATCCGGGTTTGGGACCGGAAAAGGCGGAGTTATATTTTAAACTGAATGTAAATTATTGCGGAGAAACATATAGCCACTTAGAGAGACTTGTGACTAGATATCTGGTTCACTATCCAAATCTAGAATTGTAAAATATTTACAAGCCATGATGAGGTTAGGTTAGTAAGCCAGGAAGATAGTCCGAGACCTCTCCCCTCGTTATTGTGTTTCACTGAATTATTTATCATTCTCATTTGAGAGAAAAAATTAATCAAGGGAAGAGTAACACCTATTATAGGTGTTATAAGTCACCATACTCCTGTAGATAGGCTCCAAGGTTTGAAAGTTCGAGTTAATTAAATTATATTTTTTGTAAGACACTCTTCCCTGGATGGAAGTTTTTCTCTCAAATGTTATATTACAAGGAATTATTATTCTTGGAATTTACCCGTTCTATTAACATAAGGTAACTAAACCAAATTACACAATAAAAAATGGGAAAAATAGTATAAATGTTATATTGTACTGGGATAAGGTGCATAAATTAAGAAAGAAAAAAAAAGGCATCTCCTTATCGTGCAACTGAAAGTTGCTGATGGCTTGCGCCATCTATCGGAATAAATATAAACTATTTGTTGATTTTTAAGATAGATGGTGCAAGCTATCAGCAACTTTCAGTTGCATGATAAGGAGGTGCCTTTTTTTTCTTTCTTAATAAATAGTGCGTGACATTTTGGTAACAATGCTGTTAACATCATCAAACAAAAGTACTGAAGTTTCTAATCTATAATCCAAATTATACCTTATCTCTTCTCTCAACACCTCGACCTGCCCACTCTGTGGGAGAGAACTCTCGCAGTCCATCGGTGGCGGAGTCTTTCCCGCGGTGGGCGCCACCAATGAAGACCTTGTATATATTTCTGTATATATGTATATTATCATTTATATTTATTCTGTATTTAACCTTATATAATCTTATATGGACATTGAAATAAATCAGTTTAAATCTCAATCTCTCTCTTCTAACAAATGCTAAACATTTCTTACATACTCTTTTTTAAAAATAAAGAAAGGCATATCCTGAACAGGAGCACATGTGCTTTTCAGAAGGCAGAGCGCCATCTGGTGGAACAGAAATCAACTATTCATTGATTTAGCCTGTTCCCTGATATTTGGCCAACCCAATTTTTTGAGAAATCAAGAAAAGCCATCCACGAACGTGTTTCGCACTGTTGGCGCTCGTCAGCGTGGAGCAGGCTGTACCACTGTGACCAAATATATTTTTGGTCCCAGAGGCTTCTTGAGAAACCAAGAAATGGGTATTTAAGGCCAAACTTGCGTAAATACATTTTTTTAAACAATATATTGTTAGTCATATAAATGAGATATTTTTGATCTTTGGGGAACTCATTTCCACATGCTTATTCATGATGGCAATGTATTTATTTTGTATGCTTTTTTTTTACTGGATGATTTATAATAATAGTAGCATCTTTCATAAAAATACATATTTAATTACATTTGTGATTGCTATTTCAAAATAATGAATGTCAAAATTTTAAGGAACTTTAATATTTCTGGCCCTAAATATGCAATTTAGTCTGTTATTTGACTAAATTGCACATGGTAATAAATGTCTATGGTTTCTTTATTGTCTTCATTAGCTTAGCTTAGAAATTTAGTTTATTTCTCTCCATTTTATATTTAACCTTAAATCAAATTACAGTTAAACCTGTCTATAGTGCCCCTTCTAAATAGCGCCCGATTTTAAATATGTAGTAAGATGCAATTTACATTAAAAGTGACGTGTCTATAGCACCCTCTCTCTATAGAACCCTATTTTGGTGAGTCCCAAGAGGGGGTGCTATAGACAGGTTTAACTGTACTTAGATTGCATTTTAGTTATTTTCATATTGGTTGTAGAATTGGATATGGAATAAGACACCTGAGAGTCAGATTTAAGTCCTCTCCTGGTGCTGCCATCAATTGAGACTCAAGTCTAAAGATGTTGCGCGCTACCTATTAGCCGAAATATATCAACCTTCAGTTTCAACAACTCTCTATCTCACACTTAAGTTAGGATTTATGGGTTGTATAATCGTCTGAAGCAAATTTACAAAAAAGCACGAAATCGTGAGGTGAAAGGGTTCATTTAAGGTTTTTATTATTTTGCACTGAGCCTTCAACCATTTTTCCTGTGGATGGGCAGAAATGTTTGAAAGCCCGGTAAAATAATAAAAACCTTAATTCCAATTAATTCCTTAAAAACCACATTCTGTACTTTTGTCTGAAGATGGTAACAATGCTGTTACCGAAATGTCACACACTATTTATTTATTTGGATTTGGTCTTATTACCTTGTGTTTATAATCTATAATCCAAATTATAACCTTAAAAAAACCTTTCACTTCATGATTTCACACTTTATAAATTAGGATTGATAAAGCACAATTTGGATTATAGATTATAGCTACAAGAAAATAAGACCTAATCCATATAAATTAATAGTGTGTGACGTTTCGATAACAGTGTTGTTACCATCATCAGACAAAAGAATAAATGAATAATTTATTATTCGTTGTAACTGAAAGGTCACACACTATTAATTTATTTGGATTAGGTCTTATTTTTCTGTAGTTAAGTTAGGATTGTTGAGATAAAGAGAGATGATTGGTTGATTATCCATCATAGGATTTTCCTCTAACAGAAATATTACAAAGAGTCTGTGTGCTGCAGGAGATGGAGGACTGGGAAATAGCACAGTACGAGTCCCAGTTTGCAGACGAATATGACAACCTCAGAGAAATTGAAGGTAAGTAACTATACTCTAAGATCCATCTCAGACAAAGAAGTACATTTGAAGATGGAAAATAACAACAAAATCTACCCCACTTGCCCAAAATGTAGCTTGTCACCTGCAGCTCCAGAACACATTTTGACTTGCATTAGATGCACTAAACACAGGGCCTTTGGGAGAGGACGCTCCTTATTATAAAATAGTTCGAGGAGCATGAACTCATGGAATTTGTGTAATCTTTACACAAGGGGATAAGAAACAACAGCAAGGAAGGACAAATGGAAAGTTTTTTAAAAATACTGTGATAGGATTTTATAGCAAAGGATTATCAAATTTATCAACTCGGCGAGTACTAAGCTCAGTTGTGGTCTTCACAAAAGTCAGACTAATTTTTAAAAGTTGCTAAAGCATTACTTCTTAAAAAGTCATAAAGTTACTACAGTAGAACCTCCCTGTAAAGGACACCTAATTGCAGAGCCAAAGTGTCCTCTTACCGGAGAGTTGCTAAATAGTAAAAATGGTAATTTTGCAAATGAAAACTGTCCTTTGTAGAGAGGTATCCGCTAGCGGGGAGTCCACTAAAGGGAAGTTCTACTGTATCTATATTTTCTACTTTATTGAATAGGCAGATATTATCAATATTATTATCATGTGTGATCCCTCATTATCCTAAAAAAAGTGTGAAAGCTTGTAAAAATCTAAAGTGCAACATGCTAAAATGGCGGACATGCCAAAAAATAAAAATGATTTCTCAACAGTTGCTGAGTCTTGTGGTGATGAGTTAGTTCTAGACTGAGGATGTCATCCTTTCTACCATCTTCCATATTGCTGCTGCGCTAGTTGTAAAGATTCCTGGATGGCTGTCACAATACCTCCAGTTGGAGATGGGTTTACCTGCCCTTACAAACCATCAGTGGTGTTATTCTGTCTCTAATAATTATTTTTTATTTTTGTACTTATGTACCATAAGAGGAACCTCTACATTTAATGATGCATCAGAACGATGCGCTTGTTCAGCACCATAGTCTTCTTTCTTATCTCAAAGCCATGATAATCATGGTGGGTAGAAGAAGGCGACTGCTTTTACTGTAAGCGCACCACATGTCTACACATGTGAAAAGCAGTTCGACTTTGCACTTACAAATGTGCCAGAGCCCTGTTTGGTTACTTGCACTCGCTGGTGGGGTTGGACTTTTGTAAGAATCGGGGGCCATTGGAGCATTTTTTTTTTTTTAACAGAAAAAAGTGTCCAATGCGGGAATCGAACCCGAGTCGTAGTGGTCGAAAACCAAAGTAAAAAAACTTTACTTAGTGATGATGTAGATTGAGCCACAACATCAGTTTTGGCAGATTCAGACAAAAAGTCAACCTGTATACCAAGGAATTAGCCAAAACTGGTGTTTTCTGCTCATTCTTGATCATCACTAATAGAGTAACTCCTCCTTTGCCGGTCCCAAGCCCGGATGAAAAAGGAGGAGAGGGAGCAGTAACAAGCTCAGAAAAAAACCTGGGCTCAGTTGGCTCGACTGATAATACCCTGTAAGAGCTCCTAATCCAGGGATACAGGATGAGCAGCGTTTGTACTCCATGTTAGGAGCAGCTGTACATGGTGTCTGTTCCTCATGTCAGAGGCAGCCATTTCTTTTGGAGCTAAGTCGGCCTGCCACTGAGTAGTGCTCCCAGTCTTAATGACAAAAGCAGACATATTCTACTTCACCCAGTCATGATGGTTGTCAAACAGACACCATCAAGGATCACAATATCCTAATATGATTGAGTGGAGATAAGAAAGAAGAAGACTAGTAAAGTTTTTATTAGTGTGATGAACAAGCACATTGTTCGAATGCATAATCGAAGGAAGAGGTGTCTCTTATGGTTCATGAATATCATCCTCCCACAACTTTTTTATATTTGCACTTATATACAGAGTGCATGTGGCCATGGTGGGTAGTTAGCAACTGCCTCTGATTCATGGTAATTCATGGTAAACGGATTGCGGATTTCGACAAATTAGAAAGAGGGGATCATATATCGCCGCAACTCTTTTTTATTAACGTGATTAAAGGAAGCTTTCAGGCAAGCCCTTCTTCAGCTAACTATAGTGTACAAACAAGGCAATATCGAGAGAGAGAGATTATATATCGTTTTTAAATACCTACATGCCTCTGATTGTCTTCTTATTTCTTATCTCCACTCAATTATATTAGGGTATCAAGCTTGTAGAGCTTGAGACTTGACAACCATCATGACTGGATGATTGTAAATGTACTGCATGTCTACGCATTTAGAAAGCAGTTTGACTTTTTGCACTTACAAGGTGTCAGAGCCTCGTTTGGTATTTGCATTCAATGCTGGGGTTGGACTGGCAAGACTGGTGTCTATTGAGGCAGAAAAAAGGGCTCAGTGTGGAATGTCACAGAGTGACGCTGTGTCTCTAACAGTGGTGTTGTCAACAGAGGAGGAGTTCTATGCCAAACCTACTGCTGGCAAAGAAGCTGTACAACAGGCCTACAAAGGTAAGATGTAGTGAAACAATTTATAGAATTTCTGAGGTTTAGTTTGGATTTATATTGATATTGTAATAACATCAATATTCTATGATAAGGCACAATTTGGATTATAGATTATAAACACAAGGTAATAAGACCAAATCAAAATAAATAAATAGTGTGTGACGTTTCTGTAACAGCGTTGTTACCATCTTCAGACAAAAGTACTGAATCAATATTCTAATACACTAGACGGGTGACCCGGGCTTCGCCCCGGGATTGACCCGTGTGCATATCTACCCGTACAAAAGCTACATACCTATACTTTCGATATTTGCGGACCTATAATGAGGTATTGTTAACAATAGATTATTTAAGGAGCGACCCGCTCCAACACAATAGTTACAAAAAACAAAAAGCGAGTGGGGGGGGCATGATGGGGGGGGGGCCAAAGGTGGCGTGATCGTAGCCAACCAATAGGAGAGCGCCATTCCAAAAAAAAAAGCAAACGGTGACAGAGATGAAGAATTATTAAGAACGCATGACGCTCGTAACTGTATATAGAATACCATCTTTCTCCAGGTTTGTCTGGTAACTACAAATGTTTAGTCGAAAAAGAAAGAATAAACAATATTAAGGTAATGGGTTTCTTTTAATTTTGATTTTTGCAAGCTTTCAAGCAGCTCTCGATAGCACATACCAATAACACAATTATTACTGTACAAAGTTCATCTTTATATTGTATATAGAAGTATATGCCCGTTGAAGAACAGAAATTTTGCTCGAAAACTTGCGAAAATCAAAATTAAAAGAAACCCTTTACCTTAAAATTGTTTATTCTTTATTTTTCCAATAATTTCTAGGTAACTGTTGCTCACACAAATGTTTACATTCAAGGTTGTTTGAAGCTCATCTATTTATTTGCTGCATTATTTTTCTCATTCAGTACTTTTGTCTGAAGATGGTAACAACGCTTTTACTGAAACGTCACACACTATTTATTTATTTGGATTTGGTTTTATTACCATCTATAATCCAAATTGTTCCTTTATCATACCAGGTGCTTTTTGATTGAATAAATAATGATAAGTACTTCTGGTTCTAGCAGCAGTTTGGTAACCTCCATTAACTTGTAAACTGTTGTCTGCCTGACTTTTGTCTGTAGATGGTAACAATGCTTTTACTTCAACGTTACACACACTATTTATTTGGATTTGGTTTTATTACCTTGTGTTTCTAATCTATAATCCAAATTGTGCCCTTATCATACCAGGTGCTTTTTGTTAGAATAAAATAATGATTAGTACTTCTGGTTCTAGCAGCAGTTTGGTTACCTCCACTAACTTGTAAACTGTTGTCTGTCTCCAGCTGCTCCTGTCTCACAGCCTGAAGAACTCTCAGATGATGAAGATAAGCTAGTCATTGATGAGTCAGGTAACTCTTTTATGCAATTTGGCTACACATGTCCTTTTATCTATAAAAGTCACCTCTCCCGTCAAAATAGACGTCATAACTAGACACCATCTATTGACCTGACTGTTGCCGCAAACTAGCGGCCTCTGGTCGGTAACAAAGCTACAACACCAGGGAGAGGCAACCTTTAACTTTTTAGATGAATATCCTCCTGGCAAACCTTTTCCATGTCCTTTTATTCTTCAATTGTAAAATCTATAAATGGCGTGCCATTGGAATCAGTAGGACTACAAAGATTGGTTACTTTTATATTCAAGTGTGATCATTTATAATATACCTATCTCTCACAAATTCATGTAAAAACTTCCATCAATTGGGGCTTTCCTAGGAAAATATAGATTAGTTGTCTCCAAAGAAGAGTCTCAGATGTCCCCATACATCTCTCTCACAGCAGTCGCAATGTCCTCTCTCTTGGGTGTGTAAAGCTGCTGTTCTGGGTCCATGTCAATTTTCTGAAAGGCTGCAGCCATTGCTGGGAATATGTGGGTAGGTGTCAGTTCCACACCAGGACAATTGTTGCATGTCCTGGATGTATTGTCATTTCTTTATAGTGTTTTGTTTTGAGTCATGTGATAGTTTTTTTGTAATTCTTCTCTTAGAGTTTATTTCTCATATTTGATTTTTACTTATACAGTTAAACCTGTCTATAATAATATGTCTAAATACACATGACATGTCTAAATGTACATAACCTGTCTAAATAGCACCTCCCTCTCTATTGCGCCCGATTTTAAATATGTAGTACAATGCGATTTACATGACCATTTACGTGACCTGTCTATAGCACCCCCTCTCTATAGCACCCTATTTTGGTGAGTCCCAAGAGGGGGTGCTATAGACAGGTTTAACTGTATATAGATTAGTCCCAATTATATATGTATTTATAATTCCCTTGTCTCACCAATTCATATGTTAACACAAACTTCCATTATAACTAATATTTTGGCTTTCCTAGAGAGAGCAAGTTCCAATAAATGGGAGTTTCCTGTAGTTTCAAAAAATCTTTGAGGAATTCTGGTTTAAAATGTTGATTTTCAAGCTCAGCAGATTCCCACTTGATTATATCAGAATTTTTTCTTTTATCTATTGCCATATTGAAATGATTTCACACACAGAGTTAATGTTCAAATACTGCTTCTCTCTCTGAAAAAGGATCATTAAAAATCTATTATAGGAAAGTAATTCCCGTGCATATCTAGAAGCTTAAGACATATTTATTCTTTTGTTATTCCATTATATACAAGGTCATGTAGACTAAATTCATGGATCAAATTTACAATCTAAGTTGGGTTGGAATACAGATCCTGTCTTGAGGCTTCCATACATTCCAAGAGGTGGTCTGGTGAGGTCTCTCTGGTCCTGTAGGATGGTAATGTTCTTAAGTGTCCATCATGGGGAGTTGCTGTCGTTAGTTGGCTATGCTGACAGTCAGACTTTTCCCTTCATATATTTATGATATCTTCTTCTTATTTTTTATCTCCACTCAACAATCATATTAGAGTATTAAGCTTGTAGATCTTGAGACTTTTGATGGTGTGGGTGAAGTAGAATGCATCTGCCTTTGTCATTAAGACTGGGAGCACTACTCAGTGGCAGGCTGACTTAGCTCCAAAAGAAATGGCCGCCTCTAAAATGAGGAACAGATGCCATGTGCAGCTGCTCCTAACATGGAGTACAGACGCTGCTCATCCTGTATCCCTGGATCAGGAGCCCTTACAGGGTACTATCAGCCGGGCCAGCTGAGCCCAGGTTTTTTAGTGAGCTTGTTACTGCTCCCCCTCCTCCTTTTTCATTTGAGCTTAGGACCAGCAAAGGCGGAGTTATTTATGATATATAACCCGAGAAGGCAAAAAAATCATGGTGTTCAATAACAATGTACCTAAGATCAAAGAACTTGCGCATAAAATTAAATCCAAAAGACAAAAAACCTCTCGCAATCAGTATCTTTTATTTTTTATGATTGCGAGAGGTTTTTTGTCTTTTGGATTTAACAATGTACCTGTTGAATAAATATGAATGTCATAGATATATTAGAGACAAAGTATGGAAACATAAATAAGGGCGGGAAGATGCAATAAAAGCAGGCAAAATAAACTTTTTGGAGAAATAATTATTAAGAAACTATATTTATATTTGGAGAAAAGTGGGGAAATAATATTTAAATGTTTTTTAATTTTTGGTCAATTGTACAGTATGGATGTGGAGCTTGGATAAAGTCCAAAGATCTTGAACAGAAAACAAAAAAACTCTTTTGTCATCTAATGTTCTATATCAGGGGTCGGCAACCTTTTAAGTCGGAAGAGTCAAAAATTACAATTAACTAAAATATCAGTTTTTAAAGAGCCACAAAATTTTTTTCTTACCAACAATAAATAGTACTCGCATAAATAATATTTACATATGGAACTATATAAATCATGGAATCGTATTGTTTTAGCAGCATACCACAGGTTTCTCTTTAAGTAGGTTTTCTGCTCCAATAAATTCACTGATTGTGAAGCTATGGAACTATATAAATCATGGAATCGTATTGTTTTAGCAGCATACCACAGGTTTCTCTTTAAGTAGGTTTTCTGCTCCAATAAATTCACTGATTGTGAAGCTATGGAACTATATAAATCATGGAATCGTATTGTTTTAGCAGCATACCACAGGTTTCTCTTTAAGTAGGTTTTCTGCTCCAATAAATTCACTGATTGTGAAGCTATGGAACTATATAAATCATGGAATCGTATTGTTTTAGCAGCATACCACAGGTTTCTCTTTAAGTAGGTTTTCTGCTCCAATAAATTCACTGATTGTGAAGCTATGGAACTATATAAAGAGCTGCAGCTTCACATCCAAAGAGCCACATGTGGCTCACAAGCTGCAGGTTGCCAACCTATGTTCTATATGAAGCCTCAAGATCAAATGGAGAGATATACAAATAGAGAAGCTTATAGTCTTTCTGAAGGAATTTAAGGAAATGGAAGTTTACAAGATACATACAGGAGATGATCCATTGACCATACTGGAGGGATTCATATTGAAGAATGAAGAAAGGGGTAAATCAAGGTTTGATAATCTAATAGAATGGTCTGGAATTAGAAGATATAAAGAAACAGAAAAGGTTGAAATTGTGACCTCTGGATCAGAGCTGACTGTCTCTTCTTCTTCTCTTCTTTCTTATCTCCACTCAATCACACTAAGGTATCAAGCTTGTAAAGCTTGAGACTTTTGATGGTGTCTGCCGGAGAAGAGTAGAGTTCATCAATGGATGAGTCAATACAGTCAATAATATGTCTTGGGGTTGCAGGCTGAGAATTGCCTTTAGTACATAGTGGGAAAACCCTGCAACCATTCTGGAAAGTCGTTGTCCGTAGATGACCAGACTTAAGTCTGGAAATCAAAGACTGTTGTTATCTTGGGAGGACAGAACCAGTGCGTGTCCCTCCTGCTCTGTACCAGTCATGTGCAGCATTAGATTTCCATTCCTGCAGGCATTGGGTTTTGATGGTACAGAGGAGGTCTCTTTCGTCTAGTTAGGTTGGTAGATTCTCTGGCTTCAGGGAGAGATGACTGTACTACATGATAATGGATATAATCGTTTATTAAAAACCACCACACTAGGGGACACCTCTCTACAAAGGACAGTTTTCATTCGCAAAATTACCATTTTTACTATTTAGCAACTCTCCGGTAAGAGGACACCTTTCCCTAAAGGACACTTTGGATCTGCAATTAGGTGTCCTTTACAGGGAGGTAGTTCTACTGTATTTACATTTTGTATCCTATTTAGATGACTGAAGAAATAGTAAAACTGCAACTGAAATGTAGCACTTTATTTTCATTTGGTTTTTCTCTGACCTTTTGATTATCTTGTGGGATCTGTTGATCCATTAGCAGTGAATGTTACGATGTTGAATTGACAATAATCTTAACTGGCTTTAATTCAACACCAACTTTAATTCAAACAAATTTCTAGTTCCTTGGTAGTTGAATTAATAAAGTTGGGCTGTATTGGTTTCTTCTTCAATTTCATTCTGGCTAATAATACACTCAGGATGATCATTGTATACTATATGAGCTTTGATTTAAAAAAAATCATTTTTTAATGAAGAAAACAGAAAATAGGAATTCTGATGTGACTGTTCTCTCCAACTTTAATCCCTGGTTGCTAATGTGAGAGTTTTGTGGGCAGGGTTTGTGGAGGAGAAGGCACCCTCATGTCCCTCAACCCCGGGGTCGCTGAAAAGGACCCGATCTCCTTACCTTGCTGCCAATGGTAAACTCTCTTGGACAGACAGAATGCTTTTAGATAGACAATGCTTTGATAGTATAACACACACATTGCACTAGGATTTCTGTGCTTCACTAGAAGAACACACATAACCACCAGCAGTGCTGTGCTTTACTAGAAAAACACACAACAGGAGTGCTGTGCAGGTTTGCCATCCCCCAAGAAGAGAACCTGCCGCAGACAGCTCCAGTGGGACAGCCCTCCACTGGGCCAACATGTCCAGGTCACAGGTCGGGATGGCACCAGGGCCTACTTCCTCCTGCGAGATGATCAAGAGCAGGTAACTAGAGCTGTTCCACGTGGCCTGGACTCCAGTAGAATAACTCCAGTTGGTGCCCGCAGCCTGTCAAAGTGTCTTTCTCCGCCAATGGATTCCTGACCACCCCCATCTCTGTCCTGAGGCAGCAAGTGGAGGCTGGGGTAAGTTGACATCTTTTTTCACTCTTTTTTTTTGCTTATCCCTAGTAAACGGGGTACAGGCCATGATAATCATGATGGGTAGAAGTAGGCGACTGCTTTTACTGTAAGTGCACCACATGTCTACACATGTGAAAAGAAGTTCGAATTTGCACTTACAAATGTGCCATTTGAACCCGGGTCATAGCGGTAAAAAACCAACGGTTTAGACCATCCTTCCACAGACCACATTTTTTCACTCTATGATGCATTAGCTCCTCTTTGGAAATTGAGATCAATATTTAAACACTTCTCTTTAAAACATAATATTATTTCTACAGACCTTAGAGTGGAATAATTATAATTATTACAAAGCAATAACGTGCTATATATATATATATATATATATATATATATATAAAAATGAAAACATTAAGATGCGTATGTTCCTTTTAACAAATAAATCAAACTTCTACTATCCTTACTGCGATGAAAAAAATTTATTGGGAGGGTTTGGTTCATCAGTGGTGAACTCTCCCAGCGGTTTCGCCAATTTAATCTACCAGATCGCTTCTTTAGAGCTCTAATACTGTATTGGATCATTCTGCTTATATATGTTGCACTAAAGGGTGGAATCTTAGAAATGGTTTTCAAGCAAACTATGGATATAAGCTTATAAGACATTAGATTCCATTCTAATTTGTCCTATAAGCTTATGTCCATAGTTTGCTTGAAAACCATTTCTAAGATTCCACACTTCAGTGCAACATATATAAGCAGAATGATCCAATGCAGTATTAGAGCTCTAAAGAAGAAGTCTTGGTAGATTAAATTGGCGAAACCGCTGGGAGGGTTCACCACTGATGAGCCAAACCCTCCCAACATGTTTGTCCATTGTTGTACCAAACCCCACTGTTGTCCAGGCCTGTCTGATCAATCCGACATTTTTGTCCATTGTTGTACCAAACCCCACTGTTGTCCAGGCCTGGCTGATCAATCCAACATGTTTGTCCATTGTTGTACCAAACCCCACTGTTGTCCAGGCCTGTCTGATCAATCTAACATGTTTGTCCATTGTTGTACCAAACCCCACTGTTGTCCAGGCCTGTCTGATCAATCCAACATGTTTGTCCATTGTTGTACCAAACCCCACTGTTGTCCAGGCCTGTCTGATCAATCTAACATGTTTGTCCATTGTTGTACCAAACCCCACTGTTGTCCAGGCCTGTCTGATCAATCCAACATGTTTGTCCATTGTTGTACCAAACCCCACTGTTGTCCAGGCCTGTCGATCAATCCAACATGTTTGTCCATTGTTGTACCAAACCCCACTGTTGTCCAGGCATGTCTGATCAATCCAACATGTTTGTCCATTGTTGTACCAAACCCCACTGTTGTCCAGGCCTGGCTGATCAATCCAACATGTTTGTCCATTGCTGTACCAAACCCCACTGTTGTCCAGGCCTGGTTGATCAATCCAACATGTTTGTCCATTGCTGTAACAAACCCCACTGTTGTCCAGGCATGTCTGATCAATCCAACATGTTTGTCCATTGTTATACCAAACCCCACTGTTGTCCAGGTCTGGCTGATCAATCCAACATGTTTGTCCATTGTTGTACCAAACCCCACTGTTGTCCAGGCCTGGCTGATCAATCCAACATGTTTGTCCATTGTTGTACCAAACCCCACTGTTGTCCAGGCCTGTCTGATCAATCCAACATGTTTGTCCATTGCTGTACCAAACCCCACAGTTATGTGACAGATCTGACTGACCAGTATGTTTGTCCAGAGCCGTACTAAACTGTCAGCAGCCCCTCCCGACAGCCCAGCTGAGGACCAGGTGGTTCCAGAGAAGGAACTCTGGGTGGAGAGGTACCGGCCAAAGACCTATATGGATCTGCTCAGCGATGATGTGAGTGTTTCCCTCAGCATTTCCTGAACTCAACCTATAGAGGGTGGATGGTTCAGCATATTTTCAGCCCTTTTTTTTCCCAAGCATGGGCATTACACCTATTACAGTAGAACCTCCATGAGAGGACACTCACGCTAGAGAACACCTCTCTACAAAGGACAGTTTTCATTTGAAAAATTACCATTTTTTACTATTTAGTAACTCTCCGGTAAGAGAAAACCTCTCTACAAAGGACAGTTTTCATTTGCAAAATTACCATTTTTACAATTTAGCAACTCTCTGGTAATAGGACGCCTCACCTCAAAGGACACTTTAGCTCCACAATTAGGTTCACAAGGAGGTTCTATTGTATATCCTTTAGAAAAAAAGCAATTCCTGATTGTGTAACTGAAAGTTATTGATGGCTTGATTAATCAAGAGAGAAATGGTATCTAACCAATATTTTGTAATAATGAAGTGTGTGGAGACTATTATACTTATCGGACAGAACCCTCTACTTAAGTCCTGAACGCGCCCCTGTTTATTCTGCGCGACGGGCGATGCAGCATGCAAATCAACATCTGATCTCATGGAATGGGGTGTAGGGGTGCAGCTTTCGTTGATCATGGCACTATGATCCAGGCACACTTTGGTGAAAGTCTGACTTTGCCTGTAGTTTGAGGCCGTTCCTAACATGGAAGCAGACGCCTTTGCTGCAGACTCTAACATGAGTACAGATGCAGCTCCTCCGTATCACTGGAGTGGGACCCTTGCTGAGGTCTATCAACCGGGTCAGTTGAAGTCAGGATTTTTAAAGAGGTCTACTCCTCTTCTAACAATGCTGCTGTTGGTCCGTGACTGCTTATTCGTCAGAGTTATTCTGCTTGTTTCGCAGCTGGCTTTCATATCTGAAGGTCGTTCCCCTATCCGCCACCTGGGGACGCGCCCTATAGCAGTCAGCTCTGCCAAGGAGTAATAATGAAAATAGATGGCATTAGCCATCGGCAACTTTTAATTGTATGATCAGATGCTTAATTTATCCACACCTAATCCCAGTACAATTTCACTTTTGTTAAATATTTTTTTCAAATATTATATCCTGTTTAATCTCTTGTTCAAAGAAGTTCAATGACGAGTGGTTAAAACCCTCGATTTCCGACAGCCATGAACAGGGATATGATCCAGCGTTGGAAACTTTGTTTTAATATGTGAATAGCCTTCACTTATTACTCATTGTTTTTTTGTTTTTTTTTCTGCTTATCCCTAGTACACGTGGTACAGGCCATGATAATCATGGTGGGTAGAAGTAGGTGACTGCTTTTACTGTAAGTGCACCACATGTCTACACATGTGAAAAGCAGTTCAACTTTGCACTTACAAATGTGCCATAATATTCCATAAGCTAGGTTGCTCTTTTTGAGTGGTACCTAATAAAGTGATTTTGGAACCAGGAATCTCTTGTTCTGTATGTTGCCTTGTAAAAAGTTTTAAATTTTTTTCAAATAATTATTGAATGTTAAAATGAGGAACATATTAGGCCTCCAGGGAAAATTTTCTTTTTTAAAATATTTAAAGACCTAATCGCGAAATATATTAATAGTGTGTGACTTTTCAATAACAGCATTGTTACCATCATCAGACAAATTTTTTAAAATTCTTTTGTCTGATGATAGTAACATCACTGTTACCGAATGTTCCTATTTTAATATTGAATCAAGGGATTATTTTATCAGATTGTTGAATGTGTTGAAAGTTTCCTGGCTGTGGCAGGGCATCAACAGGTCCCTTCTCCACTGGATCAAGATGTGGGACAAGGCTGTCTTCAATCGTAACATCCCCAAGAAGAAGGAAGTGAAGGTCCAGCCCAAGTACTTCAAACCCAGCAAGTTCACCCCCAAGCTCAACGAGGTAAACAACCACCTTATTTACAACACTATATATATCTTCTTCTTCTTCCTTATCTCCACTCAATCATATTAGGGTATCAAGACCAAGAACTATATGTATGAAAAAGGCATCTCCTTATCATGCAACTGAAAGTTACTGATGTTCAGTTGCACGATAAGGAGATGCCTTTTTCATTTTTTTTTTTTTGCTTATCCCTAGTACACGTGGTATAGGCCATGATAATTATGGTGGGTAGTTAGCGATTGCTTTTACTGTAAGCGCACCACATGTGAAAAGCAGTTCGACGTTGCACTTACAAAGGTGCCGGAGCCCCGTTTGGTTACTTGCACTCGCTGGTGGGGTTGGACTTTTGCAAGAATCGGCGGCCATTGGAGCATTTTTTTTTTGGCATTTTCATAATTTATGCACCTTATTTCAGCACAATATCACATTTGTACTTCACTATATGTATGATAAAACACAATTTGGATTATAGATTTTATCTACAAGAAATTAAGACATAATCCAAATAAATTAATAGTGTGTGATGTTTCAGTAACAATGTTGTTACCATTATCAGACAAAAGAATTCTATAAAAATTTGTCTTGAAACGTCAACACTTAACGAAATTTGAAACGTCACACATTATTAATTTATTTAGTCAAACAAAAATGTTGATCTTATAACTTGTTCCGTGATATTTGGACAACCTATTTACTTTTTTTTTTTTTTTGCTTATCCCTAGTACACGTGGTACAGGCCATGATAATCATGGTGGGTAGTTAGCGACTGCTTTTTACTGTAAGCGCACCACATGTCTACATATATGAAAATTAGTTTGACTTTGCACTTACAAATGTGCCAGAGCCCCGTTTGATTACTTGCACTCGCTGGTGGGGTTGGACTTTTGCAAGAATCGGGGGCCATTGGAGCATTTTTTTTTTTTAAACAGAAAAAAGTGTCCAATGCGGGAATCGAACTCGGCTCGTAGTGGTTGAAAACCAAACGGTTTAACCAGCCTTCCACCGACCCCCCTATTTACTTGTTATATCAAGAAAAGTCACCACAAATAGGTTTCAGACTGTTGGCTCTTGTCAGTGTGTTGCATTAAAGTAACTCACTGGTTTGATGGTCACCGAGATGGTACATCGAGCCCAAGACAGAGATGTCTGGTGTCGTGTTTGGGATGTAATACGTACAGTGGGCCACAACGTTTGGTTGCGAATAAAATTATTGTATATATATTATATAAAAAAATTTTCTGTTGATTTTGGAAGGGGATAAGAAACAACAACAACAATTGATTTTTAAAAAAATTATACAACTTATTATTTACATTTTTTAAAAGTACTTATGATATTGAGAGAAATATATATTACAACATTTAAAGAAACAATTTTTAAAAAATGATATGAAAGTTAGAGTTGTGTAATTGTGGTGTTACCAGGATCTCGATGAGTACAACCGGCCTCAGCACAAGGTGGCGTTGCTGACCGGTCCTCCTGGACTTGGGAAAACTACCCTGGCTCACATGGTGGCCTGTCACGCTGGGTATACCGTGGTGGAGCTTAATGCCAGGTGGGTGCCACTTCCAGCCTTGTGGCTATAACACATGGTGGCCTGTCATGCTGGGTATACCGTGGTGGAGCTTAATGCCAGGTGGGTGCCACTTCCAGCCTTGTGGCTATAACACATGGTGGCCTGTCATGCTGGGTATACCGTGGTGGAACTTAATGCCAGGTGGGTGCCAGCCTTGTGGCTATAACACATGGTGGCCTGTCACGCTGGGTATACTGTGGTGGAGCTTAATGCCAGGTAGGTGCCAGCCTTGTGGCTATAACACATGGTGGCCTGTCATGCTGGGTATACTGTGGTGGAGCTTAATGCCAGGTAGGTGCCAGCCTTGTGGCTATAACACATGGTGGCCTGTCACGCTGGGTATACTGTGGTGGAGCTTAATGCCAGGTGGGTGCCAGCCTTGTGGCTATAACACATGGTGGCCTGTCACGCTGGGTATACTGTGGTGGAGCTTAATGCCAGGTAGGTGCCAGCCTTGTGGCTATAACACATGGTGGCCTGTCATGCTGGGTATACTGTGGTGGAGCTTAATGCCAGGTAGGTGCCAGCCTTGTGGCTATAACACATGGTGGCCTGTCACGCTGGGTATACTGTGGTGGAGCTTAATGCCAGGTGGGTGCCAGCCTTGTGGCTATAACACATGGTGGCCTGTCACGCTGGGTATACTGTGGTGGAGCTTAATGCCAGGTAGGTGCCAGCCTTGTGGCTATAACACATGGTGGCCTGTCACGCTGGGTATACTGTGGTGGAGCTTAATGCCAGGTGGGTGCCAGCCTTGTGGCTATAACACATGGTGGCCTGTCACGCTGGGTATACCGTGGTGGAGCTTAATGCCAGGTGGGTGCCAGCCTTGTGGCTATAACACATGGTGGCCTGTCATGCTGGGTATACTGTGGTGGAGCTTAATGCCAGGTGGGTGCCAGCCTTGTGGCTATAACACATGGTGGCCTGTCATGCTGGGTATACCGTGGTGGAGCTTAATGCCAGGTGGGTGCCACTGCCAGCCTTGTGGCTATAACACATGGTGGCCTGTCATGCTGGGTATACTGTGGTGGAGCTTAATGCCAGGTGGGTGCCAGCCTTGTGGCTATAACACATGGTGGCCTGTCATGCTGGGTATACCGTGGTGGAGCTTAATGCCAGGTGGGTGCCAGCCTTGTGGCTATAACACATGGTGGCCTGTCATGCTGGGTATACCGTGGTGGAGCTTAATGCCAGGTGGGTGTCACTGCCTTGTGGCTATAACACATGGTGGCCTGTCATGCTGGGTATACTGTGGTGGAACTTAATGCCAGGTGGGTGCCAGCCTTGTGGCTATAACACATGGTGGCCTGTCATGCTGGGTATACCGTGGTGGAGCTTAATGCCAGGTGGGTGCCAGCCTTGTGGCTATAACACATGGTGGCCTGTCATGCTGGGTATACTGTGGTGGAGCTTAATGCCAGGTGGGTGCCAGCCTTGTGGCTATAACACATGGTGGCCTGTCATGCTGGGTATACCGTGGTGGAGCTTAATGCCAGGTGGGTGCCAGCCTTGTGGCCTATAACACATGGTGGCCTGTCATGCTGGGTATACCGTGGTGGAGCTTAATGCCAGGTGGGTGCCAGCCTTGTGGCTATAACACATGGTGGCCTGTCATGCTGGGTATACTGTGGTGGAGCTTAATGCCAGGTGGGTGCCAGCCTTGTGGCTATAACACATGGTGGCCTGTCATGCTGGGTATACCGTGGTGGAGCTTAATGCCAGGTGGGTGCCAGCCTTGTGGCTATAACACATGGTGGCCTGTCATGCTGGGTATACGTGGTGGAGCTTAATGCCAGGTGGGTGCCAGCCTTGTGGCTATAACACATGGTGGCCTGTCATGCTGGGTATACTGTGGTGGAGCTTAATGCCAGGTGGGTGCCAGCCTTGTGGCTATAACACATGGTGGCCTGTCACGCTGGGTATACCGTGGTGGAGCTTAATGCCAGGTGGGTGCCAGCCTTGTGGCTATAACACATGGTGGCCTGTCATGCTGGGTATACTGTGGTGGAGCTTAATGCCAGGTGGGTGCCAGCCTTGTGGCTATAACACATGGTGGCCTGTCATGCTGGGTATACCGTGGTGGAGCTTAATGCCAGGTGGGTGCCAGCCTTGTGGCTATAACACATGGTGGCCTGTCATGCTGGGTATACTGTGGTGGAGCTTAATGCCAGGTGGGTGCCAGCCTTGTGGCTATAACACATGGTGGCCTGTCATGCTGGGTATACTGTGGTGGAGCTTAATGCCAGGTGGGTGCCAGCCTTGTGGCTATAACACATGGTGGCCCTGTCATGCTGGGTATACTGTGGTGGAGCTTAATGCCAGGTGGGTGCCACTGCCAGCCTTGTGGCTATAACACATGGTGGCCTGTCATGCTGGGTATACTGTGGAGGAGCTTAATGCCAGGTGGGTGCCACTGCCAGCCTTGTGGCTATAACACATGGTGGCCTGTCATGCTGGGTATACTGTGGTGGAGCTTAATGCCAGGTGGGTGCCACTGCCAGCCTTGTGGCTATAACACATGGTGGCCTGTCATGCTGGGTATACTGTGGTGGAGCTTAATGCCAGGTGGGTGCCACTGCCAGCCTTGTGGCTATAACACATGGTGGCCTGTCATGCTGGGTATACTGTGGTGGAGCTTAATGCCAGGTGGGTGCCACTGCCAGCCTTGTGGCTATAACACATGGTGGCCTGTCATGCTGGGTATACCGTGGTGGAGCTTAATGCCAGGTGGGTGCCAGCCTTGTGGCTATAACACATGGTGGCCTGTCATGCTGGGTATACTGTGGTGGAGCTTAATGCCAGGTGGGTGCCAGCCTTGTGGCTATAACACATGGTGGCCTGTCACGCTGGGTATACTGTGGTGGAGCTTAATGCCAGGTGGGTGCCTGCCAGCCTTGTGGCTATAACACATGGTGGCCTGTCATGCTGGGTATACTGTGGTGGAGCTTAATGCCAGGTGGGTGCCAGCCTTGTGGCTATAACACATGGTGGCCTGTCATGCTGGGTATACTGTGGTGGAGCTTAATGCCAGGTGGGTGCCAGCCTTGTGGCTATAACACATGGTGGCCTGTCATGCTGGGTATACTGTGGTGGAGCTTAATGCCAGGTGGGTGCCAGCCTTGTGGCTATAACACATGGTGGCCTGTCATGCTGGGTATACTGTGGTGGAGCTTAATGCCAGGTGGGTGCCAGCCTTGTGGCTATAACACATGGTGGCCTGTCATGCTGGGTATACTGTGGTGGAGCTTAATGCCAGGTGGGTGCCAGCCTTGTGGCTATAACACATGGTGGCCTGTCATGCTGGGTATACTGTGGTGGAGCTTAATGCCAGGTGGGTGCCAGCCTTGTGGCTATAACACATGGTGGCCTGTCATGCTGGGTATACTGTGGTGGAGCTTAATGCCAGGTGGGTGCCAGCCTTGTGGCTATAACACATGGTGGCCTGTCATGCTGGGTATACGTGGTGGAGCTTAATGCCAGGTGGGTGCCAGCCTTGTGGCTATAACACATGGTGGCCTGTCATGCTGGGTATACCGTGGTGGAGCTTAATGCCAGGTGGGTGCCAGCCTTGTGGCTATAACACATGGTGGCCTGTCACGCTGGGTATACCGTGGTGGAGCTTAATGCCAGGTGGGTGCCAGCCTTGTGGCTATAACACATGGTGGCCTGTCACGCTGGGTATACCGTGGTGGAGCTTAATGCCAGGTGGGTGCCAGCCTTGTGGCTATAACACATGGTGGCCTGTCACGCTGGGTATACCGTGGTGGAGCTTAATGCCAGGTGGGTGCCAGCCTTGTGGCTATAACACATGGTGGCCTGTCATGCTGGGTATACCGTGGTGGAGCTTAATGCCAGGTGGGTGCCAGCCTTGTGGCTATAACACATGGTGGCCTGTCACGCTGGGTATACTGTGGTGGAGCTTAATGCCAGGTGGGTGTCACTGCCAGCCTTGTGGCTATAACACATGGTGGCCTGTCACGCTGGGTATACCGTGGTGGAGCTTAATGCCAGGTGGGTGTCACTGCCAGCCTTGTGGCTATAACACATGGTGGCCTGTCACGCTGGTATACTGTGGTGGAGCTTAATGCCAGGTGGGTGTCACTGCCAGCCTTGTGGCTATAACACATGGTGGCCTGTCACGCTGGTATACTGTGTGGAGCTTAATGCCAGGTGGGTGCCAGCCTTGTGGCTATAACACATGGTGGCCTGTCACGCTGGGTATACCGTGGTGGAGCTTAATGCCAGGTGGGTGCCAGCCTTGTGGCTAAAACACATGGTGGCCTGTCACGCTGGGTATACTGTGGTGGAGCTTAATGCCAGGTGGGTGCCAGCCTTGTGGCTATAACACATGGTGGCCTGTCACGCTGGGTATACCGTGGTGGAGCTTAATGCCAGGTGGGTGCCAGCCTTGTGGCTATAACACATGGTGGCCTGTCACGCTGGGTATACTGTGGTGGAGCTTAATGCCAGGTGGGTGCCAGCCTTGTGGCTATAACACATGGTGGCCTGTCACGCTGGGTATACTGTGGTGGAGCTTAATGCCAGGTGGGTGCCAGCCTTGTGGCTATAACACATGGTGGCCTGTCACGCTGGGTATACCGTGGTGGAGCTTAATGCCAGGTGGGTGCCAGCCTTGTGGCTATAACACATGGTGGCCTGTCACGCTGGGTATACCGTGGTGGAGCTTAATGCCAGGTGGGTGCCAGCCTTGTGGCTATAACACATGGTGGCCTGTCATGCTGGGTATACCGTGGTGGAGCTTAATGCCAGGTGGGTGCCAGCCTTGTGGCTATAACACATGGTGGCCTGTCACGCTGGGTATACTGTGGTGGAGCTCAATGCCAGGTGGGTGCCAGCCTTGTGGCTATAACACATGGTGGCCTGTCATGCTGGGTATACTGTGGTGGAGCTTAATGCCAGGTGGGTGTCAGCCTTGTGGCTATAACACATGGTGGCCTGTCATGCTGGGTATACTGTGGTGGAGCTTAATGCCAGGTGGGTGCCAGCCTTGTGGCTATAACACATGGTGGCCTGTCATGCTGGGTATACCGTGGTGGAGCTTAATGCCAGGTGGGTGCCAGCCTTGTGGCTATAACACATGGTGGCCTGTCATGCTGGGTATACTGTGGTGGAGCTTAATGCCAGGTGGGTGCAGCCTTGTGGCTATAACACATGGTGGCCTGTCATGCTGGGTATACTGTGGTGGAGCTTAATGCCAGGTGGGTGCCAGCCTTGTGGCTATAACACATGGTGGCCTGTCATGCTGGGTATACCGTGGTGGAGCTTAATGCCAGGTGGGTGCCAGCCTTGTGGCTATAACACATGGTGGCCTGTCATGCTGGGTATACCGTGGTGGAGCTTAATGCCAGGTGGGTGTCAGCCTTGTGGCTATAACACATGGTGGCCTGTCACGCTGGGTATACCGTGGTGGAGCTCAATGCCAGGTGGGTGCCAGCCTTGTGGCTATAACACATGGTGGCCTGTCACGCTGGGTATACCGTGGTGGAGCTTAATGCCAGGTGGGTGCCAGCCTTGTGGCTATAACACATGGTGGCCTGTCATGCTGGGTATACGTGGTGGAGCTTAATGCCAGGTGGGTGCCAGCCTTGTGGCTATAACACATGGTGGCCTGTCACGCTGGGTATACCTGTGGTGGAGCTTAATGCCAGGTGGGTGCCAGCCTTGTGGCTATAACACATGGTGGCCTGTCACTGCTGGGTATACCGTGGTGGAGCTCAATGCCAGGTGGGTGCCACTGCCAGCCTTGTGGCTATAACACATGGTGGCCTGTCACGCTGGGTATACCGTGGTGGAGCTTAATGCCAGGTGGGTGCCAGCCTTGTGGCTATAACACATGGTGGCCTGTCATGCTGGGTATACCTGTGGTGGAGCTTAATGCCAGGTGGGTGCCAGCCTTGTGGCTATAACACATGGTGGCCTGTCATGCTGGGTATACCTGTGGTGGAGCTTAATGCCAGGTGGGTGCCAGCCTTGTGGCTATAACACATGGTGGCCTGTCATGCTGGGTATACTGTGGTGGAGCTTAATGCCAGGTGGGTGCCAGCCTTGTGGCTATAACACATGGTGGCCTGTCATGCTGGGTATACTGTGGTGGAGCTTAATGCCAGGTGGGTGCCAGCCTTGTGGCTATAACACATGGTGGCCTGTCATGCTGGGTATACTGTGGTGGAGCTTAATGCCAGGTGGGTGCCAGCCTTGTGGCTATAACACATGGTGGCCTGTCATGCTGGGTATACTGTGGTGGAGCTTAATGCCAGGTGGGTGCCAGCCTTGTGGCTATAACACATGGTGGCCTGTCATGCTGGGTATACTGTGGTGGAGCTTAATGCCAGGTGGGGTGCCAGCCTTGTGGCTATAACACATGGTGGCCTGTCATGCTGGGTATACTGTGGTGGAGCTTAATGCCAGGTGGGTGCCCGCAGCCTTGTGGCTATAACACATGGTGGCCTGTCATGCTGGGTATACTGTGGTGGAGCTTAATGCCAGGTGGGTGCCAGCCTTGTGGCTATAACACATGGTGGCCTGTCATCGCTGGGTATACTGTGGTGGAGCTTAATGCCAGGTGGGTGCCAGCCTTGTGGCTATAACACATGGTGGCCTGTCACGCCTGGGTATACTGTGGTGGAGCTTAATGCCAGGTGGGTGCCAGCCTTGTGGCTATAACACATGGTGGCCTGTCATGCTGGGTATACTGTGGTGGAGCTTAATGCCAGGTGGGTGCCAGCCTTGTGGCTATAACACATGGTGGCCTGTCATGCTGGGTATACTGTGGTGGAGCTTAATGCCAGGTGGGTGCCAGCCTTGTGGCTATAACACATGGTGGCCTGTCACGCTGGGTATACTGTGGTGGAGCTTAATGCCAGGTGGGTGCCAGCCTTGTGGCTATAACACATGGTGGCCTGTCATGCCTGGGTATACTGTGGTGGAGCTTAATGCCAGGTGGGTGCCAGCCTTGTGGCTATAACACATGGTGGCCTGTCAAGCTGGGTATACTGTGGTGGAGCTTAATGCCAGGTGGGTGCCAGCCTTGTGGCTATAACACATGGTGGCCTGTCATGCTGGGTATACTGTGGTGGAGCTTAATGCCAGGTGGGTGCCAGCCTTGTGGCTATAACACATGGTGGCCTGTCACGCTGGGTATACCGTGGTGGAGCTTAATGCCAGGTGGGTGCCAGCCTTGTGGCTATAACACATGGTGGCCTGTCACGCTGGGTATACTGTGGTGGAGCTTAATGCCAGGTGGGTGCCAGCCTTGTGGCTATAACACATGGTGGCCTGTCATGCTGGGTATACTGTGGTGGAGCTTAATGCCAGGTGGGTGCCAGGCCTTGTGGCTATAACACATGGTGGCCTGTCATGCTGGGTATACTGTGGTGGAGCTTAATGCAGGTGGGTGTCCAGCCTTGTGGCTATAACACATGGTGGCCTGTCATGCTGGGTATACTGTGGTGGAGCTTAAATGCCAGGTGGGTGCCAGCCTTGTGGCTATAACACATGGTGGCCTGTCATGCTGGGTATACTGTGGTGGAGCTTAATGCCAGGTGGGTGCCTGCCTTGTGGCTATAACAATGGTGGCCTGTCACTCGCTGGGTATACCGTGGTGGAGCTTAATGCCAGGTGGGTGCCAGCCTTGTGGCTATAACACATGGTGGCCTGTCATGCTGGGTATACTGTGGTGGAGCTTAATGCCAGGTGGGTGCCAGCCTTGTGGCTATAACACATGGTGGCCTGCTCACTGCTGGGTATACTGTGGTGGAGCTTAATGCCAGGTGGGGTGCAAGCCTTGTGGCTATAACACATGGTTGGCCTGTCATGCTGGGATATACGTGGTGGAGCTTAATGCCAGGTGGGTGCCAGCCTTGTGGCTATAAAACATGGTGGCCTCGTCACGTGGGTATACCTTGTGGTGGAGCTTAATGCCAGGTGGGTGCAAGCCTTGTGGCTATAACACCATGGTGGCCTGTCATGTGGGTCTACTGTGGTGGAGCTTAATGCCAGGTGGGTGCCAGCCTTGTGGCTATAACACATGGTGGCCTGTCACGCTGGGTATACTGTGGTGGAGCTTATTGCCAGGTGGGTGCCAGCTTGTGGCTATAACACATGGTGTGCTGTCATGCTGGGTATACCGTGGTGGAGCTTAATGCCAGGTGGGTGCCAGCCTTGTGCTATAAACACATGGTGGCCTGATCAGCTGGGTATACTGTGGTGGAGCTTAATGCCAGGTGGGATGCCAGCCTTGTGGCTATAACACATGGTGGCCCTGTCATGCTGGGTATACCGTGGTGGAGCTTAATGCCAGGTGGAGTGCCAGCCTTGTGGCTATAACACATGGTGGCCTGTCATGCTGGGTATACTGTGGTGGAGCTTAATGCCAGGTGGGTGCCAGCCCTTGTGGCCTATAACACATGGTGGCCTGTCATGCTGGGTATATCCGTGGTGGAGCTTAATGCCCAGGTGGGTGCCAGCCTGTGGCTATAACACATGGTGGCCTGTCACGCTGGGTATACTGTGGTGGAGCTTAATGCCGGTGGGTGCCAGCCTTGTGGCATAAAACAATGGTGGCCTGTCATGTGGGTATACCTGTGGTTGGAGCTAATGCCAGGTGGGTGCCAGCCTTGTGGCTATAAACACATGGTGGCCTGTCATCGCTGGGTATACTGTGGTGGAGCTTAATGCCAGGTGGGTGCCAGCCTTGTGGCTATAACACATGGTGGCCTGGAACTACTCCAGCGTCTGCATCCATGTTAGGAACGGCTGATGAAGCGTCTGTC
>CP092882.1:57503250-57539638 GCA_030710605.1 Cordylochernes scorpioides
GCTGGGTATACTGTGGTGGAGCTTAATGCCAGGTGGGTGCCAGCCTTGTGGCTATAACACATGGTGGCCTGTCATGCTGGGTATACGTGGTGGAGCTTAATGCCAGGTGGGTGCCAGCCTTGTGGCTATAACACATGGTGGCCTGTCACGCTGGGTATACCGTGGTGGAGCTTAATGCCAGGTGGGTGCCAGCCTTGTGGCTATAACACATGGTGGCCTGTCACGCCGGGTATACTGTGGTGGAGCTTAATGCCAGGTGGGTGCCAGCCTTGTGGCTATAACACATGGTGGCCTGTCATCGCTGGGTATACTGTGGTGGAGCTTAATGCCAGGTGGGTGCCAGCCTTGTGGCTATAACACATGGTGGCCTGTCATGCTGGGTATACTGTGGTGGAGCTTAATGCCAGGTGGGTGCCAGCCTTGTGGCTATAACACATGGTGGCCTGTCATGCTGGGTATACTGTGGTGGAGCTTAATGCCAGGTGGGTGCCAGCCTTGTGGCTATAACACATGGTGGCCTGTCATGCTGGGTATACTGTGGTGGAGCTTAATGCCAGGTGGGTGCCAGCCTTGTGGCTATAACACATGGTGGCCTGTCATGCTGGGTATACTGTGGTGGAGCTTAATGCCAGGTGGGTGCCAGCCTTGTGGCTATAACACATGGTGGCCTGTCATGCTGGGTATACTGTGGTGGAGCTTAATGCCAGGTGGGTGCCAGCCTTGTGGCTATAACACATGGTGGCCTGTCATGCTGGGTATAACCGTGGTGGAGCTTAATGCCAGGTGGGTGCCAGCCTTGTGCTATAACACATGGTGGCCTGTCACGTGGGTATACTGTGGTGGAGCTTAATGCCAGGTGGGTGCCAGCCTTGTGGCTATAACACATGGTGGCCTGTCATGCGTATACTGTGGTGGAGTTAATGCCAGGTGGGTGCCAGCCTTGTGGCTATAACACATGGTGGCCTGTCATGCTGGTATACTGTGGTGGAGCTTAATGCCAGGTGGGTGCCAGCCTTGTGGCTATAACACATGGTGGCCTGTCACGCTGGGTATACTGTGGTGGAGCTTAATGCCAGGTGGGTGCCAGCCTTGTGGCTATAAACACATGGTGGCCTGTCACGCTGGGTATACTGTGGTGGAGCTTAATGCCAGTGGGTGCCAGTTGTGCTATAACACATGGTGGCCTGTCATGCTGGGTATAACCTGTGGTGGAGCTTAATGCCAGGTGGGTGCCAGCCTTGTGGCTATAACACATGGTGGCCTGTCATGCTGGGTATACGTGGTGGAGCTTAATGCCAGGTGGGTGCCAGCCTTGTGGCTATAACACATGGTGGCCTGTCATGCTGGGTATATACTGTGGTGGAGCTTAATGCCAGGTGGGTGCCAGCCTTGTGGCTATAACACATGGTGGCCTGTCATGCTGGGTATACTGTGGTGGAGCTTAATGCCAGGTGGGTGCCAGCCTTGTGGCTATAACACATGGTGGCCTGTCACGCTGGGTATACCGTGGTGGAGCTTAATGCCAGGTGGGTGCCAGCCTTGTGGCTATAACACATGGTGGCCTGTCACGCTGGGTATACCGTGGTGGAGCTTAATGCCAGGTGGGTGCCAGCCTTGTGGCTATAACACATGGTGGCCTGTCATGCTGGTATACTGTGGTGGAGCTTAATGCCAGGTGGGTGCCAGCCTTGTGGCTATAACACATGGTGGCCTGTCATGCTGGGTTATACCGTGGTGGAGCTTAATGCCAGGTGGGTGCCAGCCTTGTGGCTATAACACATGGTGGCCTGTCATGCTGGGTATACCGTGGTGGAGCTTAATGCCAGGTGGGTGCCAGCCTTGTGGCTATAACACATGGTGGCCTGTCACGCCTGGGTATACTGTGGTGGAGCTTAATGCCAGGTGGGTGCCAGCCTTGTGGCTATAACACATGGTGGCCTGTCATGCTGGGGTATACTGTGGTGGAGCTTAATGCCAGGTGGGTGCCAGCCTTGTGGCTATAACACATGGTGGCCTGTCATGCTGGGTATACTGTGGTGGAGCTTAATGCCAGGTGGGTGCCAGCCTTGTGGCTATAACACATGGTGGGCCTGTCATGCTGGGTATACCGTGGTGGAGCTTAATGCCAGGTGGGTGCCAGCCTTGTGGCTATAACACATGGTGGCCTGTCATGCTGGGTATACTGTGGTGGAGCTTAATGCCAGGTGGGTGCCAGCCCTTGTGGCTATAACACATGGTGGCCTGTCATGCTGGGTATACTGTGGTGGAGCTTAATGCCAGGTGGGTGCCAGCCTTGTGGCTATAACACATGGTGGCCTGTCACGCTGGGTATACTGTGGTGGAGCTTAATGCCAGGTGGGTCTGCCAGCCTTGTGGCTATAACACATGGTGGCCTGTCATGCTGGGTATACTGTGGTGGAGCTTAATGCCAGGTGGGTGCCAGCCTTGTGGCTATAACACATGGTGGCCTGTCATGCTGGGTATACTGTGGTGGAGCTTAATGCCAGGTGGGTGCCAGCCTTGTGGCTATAACACATGGTGGCCTGTCACGCTGGGTATACCTGTGGTGGAGCTTAATGCCAGGTGGGTGCCAGCCTTGTGGCTATAACACATGGTGGCCTGTCATGCTGGGTATACCTGTGGTGGAGCTTAATGCCAGGTGGGTGCCAGCCTTGTGGCTATAACACATGGTGGCCTGTCACGCTGGGTATACCGTGGTGGAGCTTAATGCCAGGTGGGTGCCAGCCTTGTGGCTATAACACATGGTGGCCTGTCATGCTGGGTATACCGTGGTGGAGCTTAATGCCAGGTGGGTGCCAGCCTTGTGGCTATAACACATGGTGGCCTGTCATGCTGGGTATACCGTGGTGGAGCTTAATGCCAGGTGGGTGCCAGCCTTGTGGCTATAACACATGGTGGCCTGTCATGCTGGGTATACCGTGGTGGAGCTTAATGCCAGGTGGGTGCCAGCCTTGTGGCTATAACACATGGTGGCCTGTCATGCTGGGTATACCGTGGTGGAGCTTAATGCCAGGTGGGTGCCAGCCTTGTGGCTATAACACATGGTGGCCTGTCATGCTGGGTATACCGTGGTGGAGCTTAATGCCAGGTGGGTGCCAGCCTTGTGGCTATAACACATGGTGGCCTGTCACGCTGGGTATACTGTGGTGGAGCTTAATGCCAGGTGGGTGCCAGCCTTGTGGCTATAACACATGGTGGCCTGTCATCGCTGGGTATACGTGGTGGAGCTTAATGCCAGGTGGGTGCCAGCCTTGTGGCTATAACACATGGTGGCCTGTCATGCTGGGTATACCTGTGGTGGAGCTTAATGCCAGGTGGGTGCCAGCCTTGTGGCTATAACACATGGTGGCCTGTCATGCTGGGTATACTGTGGTGGAGCTTAATGCCAGGTGGGTGCCAGCCTTGTGGCTATAACACATGGTGGCCTGTCATGCTGGGTATACCGTGGTGGAGCTTAATGCCAGGTGGGTGCCAGCCTTGTGGCTATAACACATGGTGGCCTGTCATGCTGGGTATACTGTGGTGGAGCTTAATGCCAGGTGGGTGCCAGCCTTGTGGCTATAACACATGGTGGCCTGTCATGCTGGGTATACCGTGGTGGAGCTTAATGCCAGGTGGGTGCCAGCCTTGTGGCTATAACACATGGTGGCCTGTCATGCTGGGTATACTGTGGTGGAGCTTAATGCCAGGTGGGTGCCGCCTTGTGGCTATAACACATGGTGGCCTGTCATGCTGGGTATACCGTGGTGGAGCTTAATGCCAGGTGGGTGCCAGCCTTGTGGCTATAACACATGGTGGCCTGTCACGCTGGGTATACCGTGGTGGAGCTTAATGCCAGGTGGGTGCCAGCCTTGTGGCTATAACACATGGTGGCCTGTCATGCTGGGTATACTGTGGTGGAGCTTAATGCCAGGTGGGTGCCAGCCTTGTGGCTATAACACATGGTGGCCTGTCATGCTGGGTATACTGTGGTGGAGCTTAATGCCAGGTGGGTGCCAGCCTTGTGGCTATAACACATGGTGGCCTGTCATGCTGGGTATACAGTGGTGGAGCTTAATGCCAGGTGGGTGCCAGCCTTGTGGCTATAACACATGGTGGCCTGTCACGCTGGGTATACCGTGGTGGAGCTTAATGCCAGGTGGGTGCCAGCCTTGTGGCTATAACACATGGTGGCCTGTCACGCTGGGTATACCGTGGTGGAGCTTAATGCCAGGTGGGTGCCAGCCTTGTGGCTATAACACATGGTGGCCTGTCATGCTGGGTATACAGTGGTGGAGCTTAATGCCAGGTGGGTGCCAGCCTTGTGGCTATAACACATGGTGGCCTGTCAAGCTGGGTATACCGTGGTGGAGCTTAATGCCAGGTGGGTGCCAGCCTTGTGGCTATAACACATGGTGGCCTGTCATGCTGGGTATACCGTGGTGGAGCTTAATGCCAGGTGGGTGCCAGCCTTGTGGCTATAACACATGGTGGCCTGTCATGCTGGGTATACCGTGGTGGAGCTTAATGCCAGGTGGGTGCCAGCCTTGTGGCTATAACACATGGTGGCCTGTCACGCTGGGTATACTGTGGTGGAGCTTAATGCCAGGTGGGTGCCAGCCTTGTGGCTATAACACATGGTGGCCTGTCATGCTGGGTATACCGTGGTGGAGCTTAATGCCAGGTGGGTGCCAGCCTTGTGGCTATAACACATGGTGGCCTGTCACGCTGGGTATACCGTGGTGGAGCTTAATGCCAGGTGGGTGCCAGCCTTGTGGCTATAACACATGGTGGCCTGTCATGCTGGGTATACTGTGGTGGAGCTTAATGCCAGGTGGGTGCCAGCCTTGTGGCTATAACACATGGTGGCCTGTCATGCCGGGTATACCGTGGTGGAGCTTAATGCCAGGTGGGTGCCAGCCTTGTGGCTATAACACATGGTGGCCTGTCATGCCGGGTATACCGTGGTGGAGCTTAATGCCAGGTGGGTGCCAGCCTTGTGGCTATAACACATGGTGGCCTGTCACGCGGGTATACCGTGGTGGAGCTTAATGCCAGGTGGGTGCCAGCCTTGTGGCTATAACACATGGTGGCCTGTCACGCTGGGTATACCGTGGTGGAGCTTAATGCCAGGTGGGTGCCAGCCTTGTGGCTATAACACATGGTGGCCTGTCATGCTGGGTATACAGTGGTGGAGCTTAATGCCAGGTGGGTGCCAGCCTTGTGGCTATAACACATGGTGGCCTGTCAAGCTGGGTATACCGTGGTGGAGCTTAATGCCAGGTGGGTGCCAGCCTTGTGGCTATAACACATGGTGGCCTGTCATGCTGGGTATACCGTGGTGGAGCTTAATGCCAGGTGGGTGCCAGCCTTGTGGCTATAACACATGGTGGCCTGTCATGCTGGGTATACCGTGGTGGAGCTTAATGCCAGGTGGGTGCCAGCCTTGTGGCTATAACACATGGTGGCCTGTCACGCTGGGTATACTGTGGTGGAGCTTAATGCCAGGTGGGTGCCAGCCTTGTGGCTATAACACATGGTGGCCTGTCATGCTGGGTATACGTGGTGGAGCTTAATGCCAGGTGGGTGCCAGCCTTGTGGCTATAACACATGGTGGCCTGTCATGCTGGGTATACCATGGTGGAGCTTAATGCCAGGTGGGTGCCAGCCTTGTGGCTATAACACATGGTGGCCTGTCATGCCGGGTATACTGTGGTGGAGCTTAATGCCAGGTGGGTGCCAGCCTTGTGGCTATAACACATGGTGGCCTGTCATGCCGGGTATACCGTGGTGGAGCTTAATGCCAGGTGGGTGCCAGCCTTGTGGCTATAACACATGGTGGCCTGTCATGCTGGGTATACTGTGGTGGAGCTTAATGCCAGGTGGGTGCCAGCCTTGTGGCTATAACACATGGTGGCCTGTCATGCTGGGTATACCGTGGTGGAGCTTAATGCCAGGTGGGTGCCAGCCTTGTGGCTATAACACATGGTGGCCTGTCATGCTGGGTACACTGTGGTGGAGCTTAATGCCAGGTGGGTGCCACTGCCAGCCTTGTGGCTATAACACATGGTGGCCTGTCATGCTGGGTATACCGTGGTGGAGCTTAATGCCAGGTGGGTGCCAGCCTTGTGGCTATAACACATGGTGGCCTGTCACGCTGGGTATACCGTGGTGGAGCTTAATGCCAGGTGGGTGCCAGCCTTGTGGCTATAACACATGGTGGCCTGTCATGCTGGGTATACTGTGGTGGAGCTTAATGCCAGGTGGGTGCCAGCCTTGTGGCTATAACACATGGTGGCCTGTCATGCCGGGTATACCGTGGTGGAGCTTAATGCCAGGTGGGTGCCAGCCTTGTGGCTATAACACATGGTGGCCTGTCATGCCGGGTATACCGTGGTGGAGCTTAATGCCAGGTGGGTGCCAGCCTTGTGGCTATAACACATGGTGGCCTGTCATGCTGGGTATACCGTGGTGGAGCTTAATGCCAGGTGGGTGCCAGCCTTGTGGCTATAACACATGGTGGCCTGTCATGCTGGGTATACTGTGGTGGAGCTTAATGCCAGGTGGGTGCCACTGCCAGCCTTGTGGCTATAACACATGGTGGCCTGTCACGCTGGGTATACCGTGGTGGAGCTTAATGCCAGGTGGGTGCCAGCCTTGTGGCTATAACACATGGTGGCCTGTCATGCTGGGTATACTGTGGTGGAGCTTAATGCCAGGTGGGTGCCAGCCTTGTGGCTATAACACATGGTGGCCTGTCATGCTGGGTATACCGTGGTGGAGCTTAATGCCAGGTGGGTGCCAGCCTTGTGGCTATAACACATGGTGGCCTGTCATGCTGGGTATACTGTGGTGGAGCTTAATGCCAGGTGGGTGCCAGCCTTGTGGCTATAACACATGGTGGCCTGTCATGCTGGGTATACCGTGGTGGAGCTTAATGCCAGGTGGGTGCCAGCCTTGTGGCTATAACACATGGTGGCCTGTCATGCTGGGTATACCGTGGTGGAGCTTAATGCCAGGTGGGTGCCAGCCTTGTGGCTATAACACATGGTGGCCTGTCATGCTGGGTATACTGTGGTGGAGCTTAATGCCAGGTGGGTGCCAGCCTTGTGGCTATAACACATGGTGGCCTGTCATGCTGGGTATACAGTGGTGGAGCTTAATGCCAGGTGGGTGTCAGCCTTGTGGCTATAACACATGGTGGCCTGTCACGCCGGGTATACTGTGGTGGAGCTTAATGCCAGGTGGGTGCCAGCCTTGTGGCTATAACACATGGTGGCCTGTCACGCTGGGTATACTGTGGTGGAGCTTAATGCCAGGTGGGTGCCAGCCTTGTGGCTATAACACATGGTGGCCTGTCATGCTGGGTATACTGTGGTGGAGCTTAATGCCAGGTGGGTGCCAGCCTTGTGGCTATAACACATGGTGGCCTGTCACGCTGGGTATACTGTGGTGGAGCTTAATGCCAGGTGGGTGCCAGCCTTGTGGCTATAACACATGGTGGCCTGTCACGCTGGGTATACTGTGGTGGAGCTTAATGCCAGGTGGGTGCCAGCCTTGTGGCTATAACACATGGGGTCGGTGGAAGGATGGTCTAAACTGTTGGTTTTCGATCGCTAAAACCCTGGTTCGATTCCTGCATTGGGCACTTTTTCTGATTTAAATTCTTGCAAAAGTCCAACCCCACCTTATGGTGTTATTACCTTGTGTTTAGAAGTGGAGTATGTAAGTACTGTGTGGCTAGCTAATCTCGCTGGGTGCAGTGACGACCGGAGTCTGGAACACTTCCGCACCAGACTGGAGGGAGCCACCCAGATGCGGGCTGTGATAGGCCAGGATCCCCGGCCCAACTGTCTGGTCATTGATGAGATTGACGGAGCCCCTGCTGTGAGAGTCCTGTACTTGCTTTTTACACTGGAGCAAGAACACATTTACATTTAAGAAAAGAAAAAAAAGCATCTCCTTATCATGCAACTGAAAGTTGCTGATGGCTTGCGCCATCTATCGGAATAAATATCAACTATTTGTTGATTTTTAATTATTCCAGAATTGACCAAATACCCATTCTTGATTAATCAAGAAAAGCTAACCACCGACAGAGTTTCGGGCTGTTGGCCCTCATCAGCAGTTGTTCTTATTTATATAGTGCAGTTTAAAAAAAAAATGTTTTCTTATCAGAATTTCAAGTTGGCAGGAAAAGTTCCCAATTAAAATTTGTGAAATATTTCAGTAGCCATATTTCTAACCAAAATGTATTACAAATAATTCATATTTTCTTATAATGAATATTTCCTTTAAATAAGCTTTTTTATTGATTATTTTGAAGATGGCCTAGCCAGCATTCCTATTTCATACAATTTAGGACATTTCAATTGCAGTAGACTGCATCTGCCTTTGTTATTAAGACTGAGAGAACTACTCAGTGGCAGGTCGACTTAGCTCCAATATGAAATGTCCACCTCTGACATCAGGAACAGACACCATGTACAGCCACTCCTAACATGGAGTACAGACACTGCTCATCGTGTATCCCTGTATCAGGAGCCCTTACAGGGTACTATCAGCCGGGTCAGCTGAGCCCAGGTTTTTTAGCAAGCTTGTTACTGCTCCCCCTCCTCTTTTTTTCATCCGGGCTTGGAACCGGTAAAGGCAGAGTTTCTGTCCTACAGTTATAACTAGGAGTGGTTGTCTACAGCTGTTGGTCACTACATGACATTTGTGTGTGGCCAGCCCTCCATCAACTACCTCGTCTCCATGATCAAGGCCGTAGATACAGGCAAGAAGGCCAAGAAGAAGGAAGCCTCTGTGCTGAAGAGGCCAGTCATCTGCATCTGCAATGATCTGTAAGTGATGTCACCCCATTGCAGAGTGGATCTAAAACAGGTTTGAACTTGAGCTCTGAATCTTGGTTTGCTCTCTATATGCCAGACAGACTCTTGGGTCACTATTATAAGAGAATACTTTTTAAAAGTATCTTTACCTATGTTTTGGAGGATAGCCTTTAGAGACTACAGGACTGTTTTTATAAGTCTCCATCAGACTAGTGTAAATCCTGATTATTCTTTGGCCATTATTTAAAAACACTTAAATATTTTTATAATACAGTTAAACCTGTCTATAGCCCCCTCCCTCCTGGGATTCACCAAAATAGGGTGTTATAGAGAGGGGGTGCTATAGACAGGTACTTTTAATGTAAATCGCATCGTACTACGTATTTAAAATCGGGCGCTATAGAGAGGGAGGCACTATTTAGAGGGGCGCTATAGACAGGTTTAACTGTAATGAAATTTTCAATGGTACTCTCAAAGAACCTTAGGTTCATTATAAGGGAAGGTTCACTCTATACTGGGTTCATTTTGTGAGGTTAGAAACTTTTCTTTAGGTACATAATATACATTGAGTTATAGGACTGGGTACTCTAGAGTTGTTCTATCCCAGTGTGTTCAACACTAACTAATATGTGCTGCAATATGTAGTGACTCCTGTCTGTGACTGACCATGTGTGCAGGTATGTGCCAGCATTGAAGCCCCTGCGCCAGCTGGCCCTAGTTCTCCATTTCACCCCCACTCAAGTTGCACGACTGGCTTCCAGACTCCAGGAGATCTCCCGCCAACAAGGGCTCCGTGCTGACATGGGGACTCTGCTAGCTCTCTGTGAGAAGTCCGACAGTGACATCCGGTCCTGTCTCTCCACACTGCAGGTGGGGTGTTTCTACCGTTCTACTTCATCCATCTTTATTTTGCTTATCCCTAGTACATGTGGTATGTAGGGGGGTTGGTGGAACGATGGTTTAAACCATTGGTTTTTGACCACTACGACCCGGGTTCGATTCCCGCATTGGGCACTTTTTTTCTGATTAAAAAAAAAAAAAAAAAAGATGCTCCAATGACCCTCGATTCTTGCAAAAGTCCAAACCCACCGGCGAGTGCAAGTAACCAAACAGGGCTCTGGCATATTTATATGTAAGTGCAAAGTCGAACTGCTTTTCACGTGTGTAGACATGTGGTGCACTTACAGTAAAAGCAGTCGCCTTCTACCCACCATGATTATCATGGCCTGTACCACGTGTACTAGGGATAAGCAAAAAAAAAAAAAGACCATATCCAAATGAATAAATTATGGGAGAATTTTTCAGTAACAGCTTTGATAAAGCACAATTAGGATTATAGATCATAGCTACAAGAAAATAACACCTAATCCAAATACACTGGTGTCCAAAAAGTAAGAAACTTAACCAATATTGAAATTTCTCAAAAGCTAATTTATTAACAAATATAAAATTTAGTATACAAATAGTTTAAACTATGGAGAATTTGACTAGCTATATGAAAATTAAAAAAATATTTGAAATTATGAAATATGCAAATTATTACCAACATACCCAAAGCTAAGGTTCCAGATCTTAAAGAAATAAGATATCAATAGGGAGTATGATCACCTCTAACAGCTATCAAGGTCTTACAGCGAGCCCTCATACTGTTTACCAGGCTTTGGAGGAGGTCCAGGGGTAGTAAACCCCACTCCTCCAATAGAGCAGTTCTTAGCTCAACGAGGGTTCTGGGAGAGGGGTGACGAGCTCCAATACGCCTCCCTAGAGCATTCCACACATGCTCTATTGGATTCAGGTCCGGAGATCTGGCTGGCCAATCCATCCTTCGAATATTCTCACTCTGGAGATATTCATTGACTAGCCTAGCCCTATGCGGACGAGCATTATCGTCCATAAAAATTAAATTGTGACCAATTTGATCTCTATAAGGTCTTAGATAGGGCTCAAGGATCTCGTCCCTGTACCTTTGGGCAGTTAAAGTGCCTTCAGAAAAAATGTGGAGGGGTGTGCGTCTGCTAGAACTGATGCCAGCCCAGACTAAGAGACTGCTCCCTCTAAACCTGTCTATTTCCCTGATGTTACTGGGATGATAGCGGGTTCCAGGCTCCCTCAAGATGAAAACTCGTCGAGAATCTGTGTTTAAACTAAATCTTGACTCATCACTGAAGAGAACATTGGCCTACTGATCATGAGTCCAGGCGTGATGTTCCAAGCACCAATTCAAGCGGACTCTCCTATGAGCAGAGGTTAAAGGGATACAGACCATTGGTCGTCTTGCATAAAGAGCACCTTCGTGAAGCCTTCGGTAAACAGTTTGTCTTGAAATTCTCGTTCCAGTAGCACTTGAGAGTTCATTAGAGAGTTGAATAGCTGTCATCTCCCTATGGCGCTTGGCAGTTACGACCAGATAACGGTCTTCAGAGGTAGCTGTTTTTCTTTTTCTACCAGAACCTTCTTTTCTTTTGATGGTTCCTGTCTCAATGAACTGTTTCCATATTTTTGCTGACCACAGATTTATTCACATTTAGCCATTTTGCTACTTCAACTTGTGATTGCCCTGCCTCCATTCTTCCAACAGCTCTCCATTTTAAATCATCTGCTAAAATTTTTTGCAAACTCATAATTAACTAAGGAGTAAATAAAATTATAATTAGACAATTCTTAGATGGGGTAAACGACACGCCAAATAGCACACTTATAAAGACAAGCAAAAATTTGCATATTTTCAATTTTACCGAATCGAATGGTTGCGATAAATAAATTCTACGACTTAAAATACCTAATTAAATTACTTTTTAGCGTTGCATATTTTAAAACATATCATTAAAAAACAAAAGTTTCTTATTTTTTGGACACCAGTGTAAATTAATAGTGAATTTGAATTATGAATTTATTTGGATTAAGTCTTATATTTTCTTGTAGTAACAACTTTGTTACCGAATTCCACACATAATTTATTCATTTGGATATATGATCTTTTTACCCCTCTCTTATTTCTAATCTATAATACAAATTACACCATATCTCATTTTGGTCAAGATAATTATTCAAATATTAACTCTATTTTAACCAATATTTTTAGAAAATATTCATGTAATATAATTAATAATAGGATTTGTGAAACCATATTTTTTTAGTACTTTTTTGATTATAACTTTGAAACACAAGGTAATAAGACCAAATAAATAAATAGTTTATGACATTTCGGTAACAGCCGGTATTACTGTTCAGTCTGATGATGGTAACAATGCTGTTACCTTACTATCACACACTACCTATTGGTGGATTTGGTCTTATTACTTTGTGTTTCTACTCTCTAATCCAAATTGGTACCTTGTCAATAACATTGTTTATTCAAACAGAATACTCTCAGTATATATAATCTCTCAATTTAAATCATCTTTAATTCAAAACACACATTCTATATACAGTTACGAGCGTCATGTCTTCATCTCTGTCACCGTTTGCTTTTTTTTTGGAATGGCGCTCTCCTCCCGGCGTTGCCCGGGTCATTCGGCTAGTAACTATATAATTCAGCCAGTCTCCCAAATCTCAATTACATACTTAACACTTAAATGACACTGCTTGTCCCTAGTACACGTGGTACAGGCCATGATAATCATGGTGGGTAGAAGTAGGCGACTGCTTTTACTGTAAGTGCACCACATGTCTACACATTTGAAAAACAGTTTGACTTTGCACTTACAAATGTGCTAGAGCCCCGTTTGGTTACTTGCACTCGCTGGTGAGGTTGGACTTTTGCAAGAATCGGGGGCCATTGGAGCATTTTTTTTTTATCAGAGAAAAGTGCCCAATGTGGGAATCGAACCCGGGTCGTAGCGGTCGAAAATCAACGGTTTAGACCCTCCTTCCACCGACCCCCATTTTTAAAAATCTATGTAGTATCTATGGCACACACAGATATGTCTACTGCGGTAGAACCTCCATGAGAGGGCATTTGGCTCTCCAACTAAATGGTGTCCTTTACAGAGAGGTTTTACTGTATTCCCTTATGGACAGAGGTTGGTAGATGCTCAACCAACTTCACCATGTTACCTAATGTCTGCCAGGTGGTCAGTCAGAATATTCTCTTCCTTAACTTACAATATGAAAAGCTGAGGAGTCTTGCCCTTAATATTTCATAACTTTTGTCCCAACTTTTACCTTGTCCTTCCTCCTTGATAGCCACAACTACTGGTGGATAATTCAGATACCTCAGATATCCAGTGCTCCAACCTATTAAAATTACTTTGCCCATTCTATCCTTGCAATGATAACCTTGCTGGGTTGTGTTCTATGAATCCACCTCTTATATTTACATGTAGAAAGACATTGCATTTAACTAGGTTAAACCCACTCACTCACTCACTCACTATGGAAATGTATATGTCAAACTGCTTTTCCCATTTGTAGACATGTGGTGCATTTACAGTAAAAGCAGTCACCTACTTCTACCCACCATGATTATCATGGCCTGTACCATGTGTACTAAGGATAAGCAAAAAAAAACAAACTATGGAAATGCTTTCTAAATGCATACTCGCACTAGTCAGTTACTAAAATTTTTAGGGTAACTTTCTACATGAGGTTCTTGAGATAAAAAAAAAGGGAACTATACACAGACTCAGTGGTGTGCCATAGTTTGTCCATGGCAAGAAGAAGGAGCTCACCATGGCAGACGTACACACCAGCACCGTGGGACAGAAGGACCACCAGAAGTCTCTGTTCTCTGTCTGGCAAGCCATCTTCCAGCTGCCCCAGCAGAAACGGTCAGTTGCTTGAGTCCCTAGCATCCATAATCTATTAAACAATATCACAGGTTTCTGGAGATGAGTTTCTTTTGTCTTTTCATTGAGGTTAATTGGCCAATATGACATGGTCTTCTAACCTTTGGCTGGACGCGACTTCAAATGGCAAGTGACCCGAGGATCTTGCAGGGGTGGAGGAAACATGGCAGGGGAGTGTTTCTTTCCATTTTATTAATGTCAAGCTTTCGGGAATCTCTGCCCTTCTACAGGAGTACATAAATAAACTGATAAATAAATCTTTAATTAAAAAGACATATATTGAATCAAAATATCATTTATTTTACCAATATTTAAGTTGGCTGAACGCCAACCTTTATCAAGGTGTTAAATGTTGTGTTAAAAAAAGGTTGGCATTCAGCCAACTGGAATATTGGTAAAATAAATGATATTTTGATCCAATATATGCCTTTTTAATTAAAGAGTTATTTATGGATTGTTTTATTTTCAAATAAATCTATCTGTCTATTTATCCACAATCTATATAGTTTGCTGATTGGCCGAGCAACATACCTAGTTCACCCTATGACTCCTAACTACATCTCTGGCTGAAACTCCATCTTTTTGTGTTTACTTTAACTTTGTTTTCACCTCACTCTGCCAGCGATTATTTTCTTTTCCAGTAATTTCCTCTTAAAATGAACACTGCAAATTATTCTCTTTGTGAAGCAGATAAAAATGTTAGAGGTGTTTGCCTGGCTATATGGGCCACTGGTGACAGTTTGCTATATCAGGTTCACATTACAAATTTACTCTAGTTAAACTTTTTCAACAAACTTTTTTTCAAAATCCTGTTCATTTTAAAATCTATACTTTGTTGCTGCCAACTTTTATATTGATCCAATCAAAACTTAATGACCAAGTCCTGAGTGGTAACAAATGACCTTCAGTCATAACTAAATTGAGTATCTCTCAGCAGCTTCAACTTTCAATCTAATCTGGAGCAAATCAAGAGGACAAGTTGCAGAGTTGTTGTTGTTTCTTATCCCCTTGTGTAAAGATTACACAAATTCCATGAGTTCATGCTCCTCGAGCTGCTTTATGATAAGCAGCGGCCTCACCCAAAGGTCCTGTTTAGTGCATCTAATGCAAGCCAAAATGTGTTCTGGAGCTGCAGGTGCC
Organism: Cordylochernes scorpioides; assembly: GCA_030710605.1. Taxonomy (NCBI): domain Eukaryota; kingdom Metazoa; phylum Arthropoda; class Arachnida; order Pseudoscorpiones; family Chernetidae; genus Cordylochernes; species Cordylochernes scorpioides. The sequence goes on from CP092882.1 coordinate 57,518,009, forward strand.
AAGCTACATTTTGGGCAATTGGGGTAGATTATCATTATTATTTTCTATCTTCAATGGCTTGAGGTGGTCTGTTCTAAATCTTATTAGTGTTTGGTGCTGTTTATTTCTGAGGTTCAAAGCTCTTCCTGGGTCCACTACTCTGTACCAATTGCATTTCTTTTACATATTACTGGCTTATGGACCGAAAGGTCTGGGAGGCCATTTGCTTTTAGAATGTACCAATTGCAGACTTTCTTTTACCTATTGTCACACATAGAAAAATGAGGTAATAATAATTGACTTCTAGCAAAACTTCTCCATTAAAGACTTCTCCAATCTCCATTAAAGAACAAAGGGCTATGAGAGAAAAAGTAACAAATATGTAGGTTAATGATAATCTGTTGATTGATTTTAATCTATTCTTCCACAATCTTTGCAAATAGCCCAACGTTCAGTTTATAACAGCCACTTTTATAGCAGCAACTTTGTTCTAAACATCATGATTTAAATCTCAATTGTTTTAACTGTGGTTATAACAATTAGAAATATCTTGGTCTCAAGTTAGGTTGCTATAGTGAAATTAAACTAAATAGATCAAAATGAGAAATGTACAAAGCGGGATGGTTATATTTAAGAAAAAGGCCTCTCTCTTGATAATACCATTGAATATTATGGCTTGCGATATCAATCAGAAATAAATAACAACTTATAATTTTTTTTTCTTCTAGAATTTAAAAAAATGATAAGTTGATATCTATTTTGATATCACAAGCTATCAGCGATGATGTTCAATGGCATGATCAGGAAACACCTTCTTTTATTTTAGCCATCTGATCTTATACATTTCCCCTTTTGATCTCTTTTTTCTCCTTAGTTCAGCCTTAATGGGTCCCGTGGCCGGGGGTATAAACTGTCAGTTATCAACAGCCATGAACCGGGATCGAATCCCGCATTGTACACTTTTTTTTTGTGAAGAACCTGTTCATATTTATTATTGTAAATAACATAAGATAGGTTGCTCTTTTTGAGCTGTACCTTAATAAAGTTATTTCAGAACAGGTTTGACTCATTGACTCATCCATTAATGAGCTCTACTCTTCCCTGGCAGACACCATCAACAAGCTTTACAAGCTTGATACCTTAATATGATTGAGTGGAGATAAGAAAGAAGAAGAGAACAGGTAGTTCAGCATTACTCCATATACTTTTGGTTCCTTTGCACAACCAAGGAATGCTTTGTTTGTTTTAATTAATTTCTACATTGGAGTGGTTCAATCTGTAACTGATATGTTGCAGGAGACAAGGCCATCTTCTCCTGGACAACCTTGTCCATCAGCCAGACTCCTTCATCGACAACACCTCCAAGACTGGCAGGTCTTTATCTGTTCTACACCATTTATCTTTTATTGTTGTCCAATACATTCACAATGAACGTTTACACGGCTCTGGCATATTTGTAAGTGCAAAGTCGAACTGCTTTTCACATGTGTAGACATGTGGTGTACTTACAGTAAAAGCAGTCACCTACTTCTACCCACCATGATTATCATGGTCTGTACCACGTGTACTAGGGATAAGCAAACAAAAAACAATGAACGTATAGCTCCAATGGTCTCCCAATTTTTGCAAAAGTCCAACCCCACCAGCGAGTGCAAGTAATCAAACAGGGCTCTGGAACATTTGTAAGTGCAAAAGTTGAACTGCTTTTCACATGTGTAGACATGTGGTGCACTTAGAGTAAAAGCAGTCGCCTACTTCTACCCACCATGGTTACCATGGCCTGTACCACGTGTACTAGGGATAATAAAAGAAAAAAAAAAAAGAATGTATACTGGAACCTCTGTTGTCCATAACAGCAACTTGGTTATAAGTCCCTAGCTGTTTCTATATTTACTCATGGGCAAAACTTAAGGAAGTGGAAAATCTTTGATGTTTCTGGCTGTCAGTTGAAGGAGACAGAGGTTGTTCACACTTGGTTATCTCGTGTGTCTTCAATAAAGGTAACTGTAATATCTTTCAGAGTTATTGTCTGAATCCTGATACAGTAAAACCCCTCTATAGTGAACCCCAATGGGACAGAGCTTTTGGTTCACTATAGCCACGGTTCACTATAGCCACGGTTTGGCTTTTTTTTTTTTACTTTTCAAAAATTTTAGACCGTATAATTAAAAAACAGCCATACACACAAGAAGAGGCTGCCTCTTAATAGTGGTCACTTTATTTTAATTCCCTTAATTGACTAATTTCCTTATATTAATACTGAATAATAATAGAAATCATTAGATAATAGGTTCTTCTTATGATTAACATACATGTACCTCTATGTCTAAGTTAAAAATCAAGACAAATCCTAGGCAAAGTTTTATTAAATATATAATTAAAGATATGAAATGATTTTAAAACATCATTATCACATTATATAATACAATTTTTACTTGAAAAAATGGCTCTAATACCTTGTGGTTTAAAGCATTCTTCCAAGCATTGCACCATTCAAATAAAGTTAGTGTTTTTCTTCCATTTCATGTTTCCCCATATTCTTCTAGGTCTAGATTTCGTTTTTTTTTTTAAACTGCCATGCAAAACATTGCTGACTTTAAAATCACCATAGTTAATGGCTTAAAAATAATTTTTGTTTCATCACGGGACCGTTTATTTGGACTTTTTTTTTTAGCCCTAAAACGTACGATCGCGATCGCGGCAAAAGTTGAAGTTGATTCCTCTTTGTAACAATTTTTAATAACTTTATATTTTATCTTTTATAATAGAAAAGTTATATTCTCTTATTTTAATATGTTCTTAACATTTTGCCTATGTTGTTTCACTTTGAAAAGTTCTGAAAATGGCCTTTTTTTTTTTAAATGAAATAATGCTTTTGTTTTTAAAATGCCTTTGTTTTCTTCATTTTGGAAGCCATTTGCATTTTTTATATTTCAAATTTAATGGATGCAAAGATATTCTAATTAATAAAAAGTATAATGTGTAAAAATTTATACAACATACAGCAAAAATAAAGTGCAAAAATCAAACAAACAATGCCGCTAAATTTATTGTTTTAAAATCGCGATCCGCGAGCTTTAACCCTTAACTGGACGGGTTGGGTAGATTCCGCCCATGCATAAACTTAATATAGGAAAAATATATATTTTTCGTTTACTGAGAGCTAACAGCTTTGGTGTATTCTAATTTTACAGTGATACAAACAATTTCCATTCATCGTTTAAAAATATAAGTTTTGGGAGGGCGGTTAAATTTGCATGTGTGGGCGGATTCCGCCCATGCCGTCCAGAAGCGTGAGAATTTTTCATGTTAGGGTTATAGCTGATTGCTCATTCTCGAGTCGCTTTCTTCCGCTATTTTTTAGCTTCCATTCATAAAATAAGACTTTTTCTTTGGCTAAGTAGAATTTATTCTTTTAGATTAAAAAAAAAAACTTCCTTAATTTTTTTTTCAAGGTAAGACTTTTTATTTTTGAAATTCTATTTATAATGAACGACGAAATTTTGAATAAGAATTTTGACGATGATTCTGAAACTGAAAATTATTCATTGAACGAATCTTCAGATATCAGTACAGATGAGGAATGTGATTCAATTCTTACCACTGTTCAAATGTCTTCAAGTAATTGTTTCATTGGGAAAGATGGCTATAAGTGGAACAAGAATCATGCAATAATTGGAAGAACCCGTTTTCATAACATAATTACACACTTACCTGGTCTGAAAGGCCCTGCTAAACCGAAGCCAAATTGTGGCATAGATATATTCAACTTATTTTTTACTGCCGCAATTATAAAACAAATATCTGAATTTACAAATGCAAAAATTGAAGAATTTCGCCAAAGAATTTCAGATTTGACCAAAAGTACTTACTCAAATTTTACAAGTGAAATAGAAATAAGAGCATTCTTAGGTTTGTTGTATCTAGCTGGAGTTTACAAATCAGGTCATGAAAATGTAGAATCTTTGTTTGCCTCAGATGGAACAGGCCGTGACATTTTTCGCTCTGTAATGAGTGTGAAGCGTTTCCTTTTTATATTACTTTGTATTAGATTTGATAATTTCAAGACAAGATGCAAAGAAGATAGACTCTCACCCATAAGAGATATTTTCCAAACCATTATTGAAAATTTTCAAAGATGTTATACACCTGCTGAATACCTTACTGTTGACGAAATGCTTGTAAGGTTTCGGGGAAAATGTCCATTCAAAATTTATATACCCTAAAAACCTAATATAAATATGGGATAAAAATAGTGATACTAGCAGACTCAAGAACACATTATATGTATAATGCAATGGTATATACAGGAAAATCTAAAACTCCAAAGTCAAAAGAACTATCCCTGCCAACCCAAATAGTTTTAGATATTAGTCGACCACTTTGGAAGAGTAATAGAAATATTACAGCAGACAACTGGTTTACTTCAATAGAATTAGTTGATAAGTTGAAAGAACATGGCCTTACATATTTAGGAACGATGAGAAAGAACAAACCTCAGATTCCAACCGCATCCTAAAAGAGAATCAGGAACATCTATTTTTGGTTTCTCTGGAACAAAAACTTTAGTCTCCTATGTTCCCAAAAAAAGAAAATCAGTAATCCTTATATCTTCGATGCATCATGACAATAAATGTGATGAAACAACAGGAAAACCTGACATTATAATGGATTATAATCTAACAAAAGGAGGTGTATATACCATTGACCAAATGGTCTCTAATTTTTCTACCTCTCGTCGATCCAGAAGATGGCCTTTGGCACTTTTTTATGCCCTCTTAGATATCACAGCTCTGAATTCTTACATCATCTTCAACTATCAGATTGATAAAAAGGATCAAAAAGAAAGAAGTACCTTTATTATTGATCTTGGGAGATCCTTGATTGATGAACATCTGGCCACACGTAATCTAAATTCCCTCCCGCTGGAATTACAGACGACAATTAAAAAATTCAAAAATAATGATGGTTCAAGTACATCAAGAGGATCTACGATGCCACAAGAATCTGATACTCCAAAAAGGTGCTACAAATGTCCATCAAAAAATGCGGGAAAAGTGAAAACCTTATGCTCTGTATGTCAACTAAGCGTCTGTAAAAAACATTTCTTAATTATTTGTGAAAACTGTAAATAGACTATATTTAGAATTTTTAGAAGTCAAAATCTGTATATTAACATTTGTAATCATTAAATAATCTTTCAAATATTGATTTAATTCATTATTTAGCGCTTATTTCGTAAAGGTACATAAGTGGGTTGAATCTACCCACCCCGTCCAGTTACGTCAGAAAAAATCACCCGTCCAGTTAAGGGTTAAACATGCTCAAAATTTTGTTTTTTAATTTTTTTTAAAATTACAATTCTAAGTTCGTTATAAGCATAGTATTTTTAATAGATTTTATCATTTTGGGACCCGAAATAGGTTCGTTATAGGGGTAGTTCGTTATTCTAAAAATCGCAAAGTTCGTTATAACGATGGTATTTTCAATGGGATGGAATTGGGAATCGGCGTGGGTTCGTTATAAGGGAAGGTTCGTTATATCCAGGGTTCGTTATAGCGGGGTTTTACTGTATATACATGCTGAAAGGTATAACTTCCTTAAGTTTTATCCATGGATGTAATTGGGAATACCCAAATGTGTAAGCCTCACACACAACAGGCACATTCTGCATTATTCAATTAAGGCCTGGGTGTATGCAAATGAAAATAAATACATCAAATTTAGATGGAAATCTCTATATATATAAAAATGAATGTTTGTATGTTTGTTTGTCTGTCTGTATGTCCGTATACAAATTCGCAGTAGTTCACTAATTCAAACCAAAATTTCCATACATAGGTAAAAGAATACGGGGAAGACGATAGGCTATTTTAAAAAATATATAAATCAATTATTAAAATTATATATTTTTAGTCAGAAAATGATGATGACGATATTGCTGTATCATGTTTGATTATCAGATACAAAATTATATCGGGAAAATTCCAAAAAGCAGAGACCACGGGTGAAACCAGTTCATTATTTTGTATGCAGGAACAAAATCCTAACAGAAAAACATTCATTCGAGCAGAAAACAAAAGCCAGATCATCTTTCTATAAAAATATCGCTTCTCGGACACAAAGTTTGAGCGGGACGTTTGACAAGAATGACATCCACGGCGGCAATTTATAATTGTAACGAATAGTATTTGAATAGGGTACATTTAATAGGGTAAAACCCGGGCGTTGCCCGGGTCATTCGGCTAGTAATAAATATATATTTATATATTTACAATGCTCTTTTTAAAAGATTGTTAATGAGAGCACGTTTTTGATCAGTTAAAGAATACTTTTGCAACAGTAGAACCTCCATGGGCAAACACTCCTATTAGCAGACACTTCTAAGCAAAGGACAGTTATAAACACAAGGTAATAAGACCAAATAAATAGTGTGTGACGTTTGGGTAACAACACTGTTACCGAAATGTCACACATTAATTATTTATTTGGATTTGGTCTCATTACCTTGTGTTTATAATCTATAATCTGAATTGTGCCTTATCAAAAGACAGTTATCTTTGCCAAAATTACCCTTCCATTGAAAATTTGTTTTCTCTAATGGTCATTCTCACTAGCAAACAAAACTTTACCAACAGTAAAAATTAAAGTCTATTTTAAAAAGCCTATAATAAAAATAATTTATTTTAATATAAATATTTGAAAAAAAAATGTTATGGTTTTTTTTTTATAACTTTGAATTATTGTTTAGAATTTATTTTTTCAGTATTATTGTTTGAATCTGTTGATTCCTGGCACTTTTGAAAGCACTAATCCTTGATGACAATTTTTTAAAGCATTCTTTTAGATGTATCTATTTTTACTATGAACCACATTATTTGTGAATAAATGAACACATCAATTTTATAAATTGAAAATAAAAAGAACTTCAAAGTTATAAACACAAGGTAATAAGACCAAATCCAAATTAATTAATTGTGTGTGACATTTCGGTAACAGTGTTGTTACCATCTTCAGACAAAAGTACTGAATGCACATACATACTACATGCTACATCCATTCAGTACTTTTGTCTGAAGATGGTAACAATGCTGTTACCGAAACGTCGCACACTAATTATTTATTTGGATTTGGTCTTATTACCTTGTGTTTATAATCTAAAAGCCAAATTGTGCCTTATCATTAACTTCAAAGTTAATAACTTATTTTAAAAGAAATTATGGGAGAACAAAACGTGATGATTTTAGAAGACAAAATGCTAAATATTCCTTTGTTTAAAAAATGCTCGATATTTGTATCGCATGATATTTTATAACAATTTTTACCTTAATTTATTAATATGATGCATTAGTTTGCCATCTGATATAGAGTAGAACCTACCTTTAGCAGACACCTCTCCCCAAAGGACAGTTTTCATTTGCAAAATTACTATTTTTTCAATTTATCAACTCTCCGGTAAAAGGACACCTCTCCCTAAAGGACACTTTAGCTCTGCAATTAGGTGTCCTTTACAGGGAGGTTCTACTATATAAGAAATTGGAATAATTTTAGAAGTGTATGATTCTTCTTAAAATTAAACAATTTTCTACTGACCTTACTGCAATGATAAAATAATGGGAGGACTTGCTCATCAGTGGTGAACCCTCCCGGCGGTTTGCCAGTTCAATCTAACATACCGCTGTTATATTGCATTTTTATGTTTTCCTTTTATACTGATACTGAAGCTAAACTCTTAGAAAAGGTATTTTAAATAAATATGGACATAAGCTTTGATGACAGTAGAAATACATATAATGATAATTATATAATATGCTTCAAGCAATTGCTCTTCTGCAAACATCAAGTTGAGTTAATTTTATTTTTTTATTGGTTTCCCATGAGAAAAACCAAAAATTGTATTTTTTTTAGTGGTCATTAGTTGTTCATCGATTTACATTGATTTTTTTTTTTTTCCTTTTGTTTTACAATGGCTGTCATTCATGATGAACTCACATTTCATCTGTATTTAGGCCATAGAACTGGCCTAGCCACTTTTGCCGACTGAACCCCTCTTTGGCAAATTGTGAGGTTGCAGATCTCATGAAATCAAGGCAGCCCTTTACTGATGAAGGTCATTAGCCTGAAACCATGGTCTCAATGTCACCTTCTGAGTTTGTCAAAGGTAGTATTGTGACAACCTGAGTTCACTAGTTTGCGGAGATGGTCAATTGATGGTGCTCAGTTTTACACTCTTATTTTGATGGGAGAAGTGACACCTTTCTATATATATATATTAAAAATAAAAAGGCCTAACCTGACTGCTCCCATGAGCATATTATTTAAATATGGATTGTTTCACCCTACACAATATGCAGTTTTTTTAAGTCTATGAAAGAGACCTTCACAAAATACAAGCTAGAGAGGTACGACCATACAGATTAGAGACTGGACATCTCAAGTTTCAGGCACAATACATGTACCAAGTTCACAAACATCAGTCCCCAACATATCTTTGAATCCATATCTCCAAACAGGACTTGGGCCATTTACATAGCCTCAACAACATAAAGTTGTCAGATTTTCTTCCCAACACATTGGAATAAGTGATGCCTCTTAGTTTTCACAGCTCTGTTGTTCTTGTTTCTTAACCCCTTGTGTAAATATTACATAAATTCCATGAGTTCATGCTCCTTGAGCTGTTTTATAATAAGCAATGGCCTCTCCCAAAGGTCCTGTTTAGTACATCTAATGCAAGCCAAAATGTGTTCTGGAGTAGCTGCAGGTGCCAAGCTACATTTTAGGCAAGTGGGGTAGATTTTGCTGTTATTTTCTCACAGCTCTAGACGGGGCAAGTGTAATGTGGGCAGAAAGAAAATTATGTGTGTGTGCTGCAGGTTCCAGCACATCCTGCGGATGGTGTCGAGCTCCGGGGAGTACGACAAGCTCTACATGGGGATGTTTGAGAACTACCTGCATGTGCCCCTGAAGGATGCCTACATGGAGGCAGTAGGTGTGCCAGGTGTGGCCAGGGAGCAGTTGTTGGGACCCTGTGTGGTGTAGGTCAATGCCGGACTGGACTGGTTGAGTTTCACGGACCTGATCACCCAGGATATCCAACACTCCCAGATCTACTCCCTCTACCCCTACCTGCCCTTCACTGCTGTGGCCTGGCACCTGCTCTTTGCCCGTATCTCCTACCCCAAGCTGGCCTACCCTCGTGCCCATGCTGAAGTAGGCTCCTTCATAGGCATTTGTTGAACCTTTTAATGATACAGAATAGGAGTCGGCAACCTGTGGCTTGTGAGCCACATACAGCTCTTTGCATGTAGTACTCACATAAATTAAGTTTTCATTCATCTGAATATATATACAGTAGAACCTCCCTTTAGTGGACACCCCACTAGCAGACACCTCTCCACAAAGGACAGTTTTCATTTGAAAAATTACCATTTTTACAATTTAGTAACTCTCCGGTAAAAGGACACCTCTCCCTAAAGGACACTATGGCTCTGCAATTAGGTGTTCTTTACAAGGAGGTTCTACTCTATATACTATTTATTGTTAGCAAGAAAAAAAATTTTGTGGCATTTCTTTAAAAAACTTTGAAATTTTGTAAATTGTAATATTTGACTCTTCCGACTCAAAAGGTTGCAGACACCTGATCTAGGATATACAGTAGAGTCTTTCTCAACTATATTATAGGGACATAATTGTGTTTTACTTAGAATGTTTACTTATCAAACCATGTGGCTCTGGTACATTTATAAGTGAAAGTCGAACTGCTTTTTATATGTGTAGACATGTGGTGCACTTACAGTAAAAGCAGTCTCCTACTTCTATGATTATCCTGGCCTGTACCACATGTACTAGGGATAAGCAAAAAAAAAATATCAAACCTGTGTAGGTTATGTAATTGATAAAGTAAAACACCTATTTTTTGGCTTAAAAGTATCTGTCATAACTTATCATCACATGATCGAGTCTCTGTTGAGAGATTGGGGGTTGCTGTGTTTTTTGGGCGGTCTTTCATGGGAGACTGTATATATATCAGAACCATGTGAATATAAAGTGTACTGACACACACTTGTGATTATGGTGTTCTATAGTGTGTTAACAAAGCTTAATACTGAATGTACATTCAGTACTTTTGTCTGATGATGGTAACAACGCTGTGACCAAAACATCACACAAATATGATACTGATTGATATAGTACAATTTGTATTTATAGAATAGAAACAGAGGTAATATAAGACCACATTCAAATAAATAATCTATGTTTAACGTTTCCTATTTAGAAATAAGGGATAGTCACAATACTTTGTGGTTTAATATTTAATTTAATTAAAACAAGGTTAACCATAATATATGTATATAAAAAAACTTATGCAAAATTACAAAAAAGAAAGAAAATACAGTGACTTCCTAACTATGAAAAAAAATCAAAGAATAATTAAATATTTCACATATAAATAAATACAAAGCATTTTACAGTATGATATTTTGGTAATAGCGTTTTTTTACCTTCCCTTAGCATACCTTTCATCACTTGCAAGATTAATAAGTAGCCACATTAAAACTCTAAAATTCCTAAATGGACAAAACTTTCTCAAGTGCAATACCTTGGAAGCCTTCTTGAATCCCATTCTGTTTTGTTCTTGATAAACCACAGATAAACCAGGCCTGTGACTATCAGACTAGAGGAAAGTGGATTTCTTGAACTGGTACAACAGCCAGAGATAAGAAAACACCGTCATAATTCAGAATTTACTATGATTAAACCAAATCCTCCAACCAGGATAAATTAAAGTAGGAAATTTTACTTTAATTTGTTCTGAAAATAGAGCAATCCATATTTAAATCTTTAGATAATGAAAGGCATATATTAGATTGAATAAAAAGCCCTGATTAGGGTTGTTGTTCAGCCATAACCAAAATATTACAAATAAATATTTTTATTCAATCTATTTCATTCACCCGACCTCGAAATTAACCCTATCCTACAGTCTCCCCCAAAACATAGACTAAAATCAAGGAAGCCGATATGGTCCAGAGGAAACCAACTTCTCTCCCAAAATTTTAATATCTCAGAAGCATGGACAAATTCCTGGATCAGCTCCGATATCCCAAACAAGAACCTCATCACAAGCCCAAGTGTCAAGATCCCAGGTTTTTCCCTCCCTCGACGAGAATGGGTGCTTCTAAACCGCTTTAGGACAGGTCAGGGAAGGTGTGCAGAGCTGATGAAGTTATGGGGCTACACCAAAGATCCAAATTGTGCCTGCAACGTCCCACAATCAATGTCCCATATACTAGATGACTGCCCACTGTACAAATTCAATGGAGGAATCTCCAATCTCCATTCTGTCACCCCGGAAGCCCTGAACTGGCTGAAGGCCTTGCCTCTCAGACTTTAATGACCGATATGTCCTCACTTCTTTTTTCTAGATTTAATTCATTTTGTCTCCTCTCTAATTGTAAATACGCTGCTGTATCACCTCATAAGCATAAAATAAATAATAAAAAGCCCTGATCAGGGTTGGTGTTCAGCCATAACCAAAATATTACAAATAAATATTTTTATTCCATCTAATATATACCTTTTTATTATAGAAATACTTTATCCTAAAGATAGGGGTGCCTGCCTGGCTGACATCCTAGTTGTTGAGAAAAGAAAATTTTGTCATTGCGATAAATTTTGAGATATAAATTTGTTATTAAGCTGTAGAAAGATACCTGGGGCTTCTGAAACATTTTGAAACACCACATGAGATTGCACAAGATCCTGATACATTTTTACAGTTTTGCTGCATATTTATATGTATTTCATTTTACTCTGACAAATACAAAAAAAAAGTCATAAAATGATAAAAAAAAATTTCAACAAAGTTTTTTTCAAGAAATACTTCAATTCTACAAGAAGCACCCCTATCCCTTGGGATACTGAAGAGGTCTGACTGTATATGTTTTATCAAGCCAATAGGGGGTCGGTGGAAGGATGGTCTAAACTGTTGGTTTTCAACTGTTACGACCCGGGTTCGATTCCCGCATTGGGCACTTTTTCTGATTTAAAAAAAAAAGGCCTCCAGGCTCCAATGGCCCCCGATTTTTGCAGAAGTCCAACCCCACCAGTGAGTGCAAGTAACCAAGCGGGGCTCTGGCACATTTGTTAGTGCATAGTCGAACTGCTTTTCACATGTGTAGATATGTGGTGCACTTACAGTAAAAGCAGTCGAAAACTTCTACCCACCATGATTATCATGGCCTGTACCATGTGTGTACAGGGGATAAAAAAATATATATATCAAACCAGTGTTATCTCAAATGTAGGATAATGTTCTGTGGTGTCAGAGCCGGCAGAGGTCCCTGCAGCTCTCCAACCTCCTGGTCACTCTGTTTGCGGACATGAGTCCCAGAGTCCGGATCTATCTCCACCGGACTTCCCTGGTGCTGGAGCTCCTCCCTTCCCTCTGCCGCATCCTGCAGCCTTCCTTCCGTCCTGTAGGTCTCCACATAACTCTTTTGGTCCTCTTCTTAATCCAGACAACTCTCACTGGAAAGCCAGACTTTGTTGTTGTTTATTCCCTTGTGTGCAAAGATTACACAAATTCCATGTGTCCATGCTCCTCAAGCCAAACTTTGTGCCAAGTATTAGTTGTGGCTCAATTCATATTAAATACTCAGAATCCTGCAATTTATATGTTGTATATGTGATCATCTTATTAAAGTTAAAAGAATATACACAAGGCAATAAGACCAAATCCAAATAAATAAATAGTGTGACATTTCGGTAACAGCGTTGTTACCATCTTCAGACAAAAGTATTGAATGGATGTAGCATGTAGTATGTATTCAGTACTTTTGTCTGAAGATGGTAACAACGCTGTTACTGAAACATCACACACTATTTATTTATTTATTTAGATTTGGTCTTATTACTTTTTGTTTATAATCTACTAGCCGAATGACCTGGGTAACGCCCGGGGTTTACCCGATTAAATACTTTTATTCAAATACTATTCGTTACAATTATAAATTGTCGCCGTGGATGCCATTCTTGTATAATATATAAATGAGTTTTAAAAATTGTAAAAAAAAAAAAAAAAATGCATCGGCCGGGAATCGAACTTGGGGCGCCCGCGTGGCAGGCGAGCATTCTACCACTGAACCAAAAGCAAACGGTGACAGAATTAAGAACGCATGACGCTGATAACTGTATATATTAATAATCCAAATTGTGCCTTATCATTAAAAGAATACAGTTCTAAGAATATATGTAAATGTAATGATTGTGTAAGAAAAGTTTTGCATACTTTTGGATATATGTTGGTCAGTTGAGATAGAGACATGATGAGTCTCAAATTGGTAGGCATAACTTTTTTTCTTAATCTTTAATAAATATTTTGTGAAATAAAAAGTAAAAGTCTTCTTGAACTTTTATATTAAAAAACAGGTAAATATTCTCTACACTACAACAATACGCATATAAGCTCAAACCTGTAAAAATTGAAACTTAATCATAATTAAGAGTGATTTCTTGCTATATCTCAGTGGGTAGTGCCAGTTAGCAGGAGCTGTGTTTGTTCACATAATCTTCTACCAGCTTCAATGCTGCCATGTTGTAGAATGACTAGTGGGATGGACACAATACATTTGTCCCCTCTACTGGCACCTTATGTTTGTGTACTCACCATGTCTGCTGAATGAATCTCATAGACAGGTTAACAACTGGTTTATAAATCAAGGAAAAAAATACATCTCCTTATCGTGCAAATGAAAGTTTCTGATGGTTTACCTCATCTATCGGAATAAATATCAGCTATTCATTGATTTTTAATTATTCCACAATTGACCAAATATCCATGATAGTGGACATTGCTGCTGCTGTGATAGAGATGTATGTAGACATCTGAGGCTCTTCATTGGACACGACAACAACAACCAAATACCCATTCTTGATTAATCAAGAATTGTACTATTTTTTCCCCTAGTTTATAAATGTTGCTACAGGACCTTTTTGAAGAGGCCGCTGATTATCATCACACAGCTCAAGGAGCATGAACTCATGGAATTCGTGAAATCTTTACACAAGGGAATAAGAAATAACAACATAAAATGTTGCTAGAAGTTGTGTTATCCTGTAGAACCATCGTACCTGAACTTTATTTATTGATGTCATCTACGGACAATGACTTTCCAGAGTGGTTGCAGGGTTTTCCCACTATGTACTAAGTGCAATTCTCAGCCTGCAACCCCAAGACATATTATTGACTGTATTGACTCATCCATTGATGAGCTCTACTCTTCCCCGGCAGACACCATCAAAAATCTCAAGCTTTACAAACTTGATACCTTAGTGTGATTGAGTGGAGATAAGAAAGAAGAAGAAGAAGATTTATTGATGTTCTATAAAATACCACTGAGGTTTTTTTTTTAGCCATTAGCTCTTTCTTGAAATTTCTATTAAGGTAGGTCTACAAAATAATAAGACCAAATCCAAATAAATTAATAGTGTGGGATGTTTCTGTAAAAGTGCTGTTACCAAAATGTCACACACTGTTTATTTATTTGGATTTGGTCTTATTACCATGTAGTTCTAATCTATAATCCAAATTGTGATTATTAAGGAGGCCATATTTATTTATTCTCATGGAATAGGGTGCAGCCCTTGTTGATCATGACACCATTGATCATGGCTTATTTATTTATTTTTTATATTTCTATATGAAAAATAGTACAAATGTGATATTGTACTGGGATAAGGTGCATAAATATGAAAAAAGGCATCTCCTTATCGTGCAACTGAAAGTTACTGATGGCTTGCGCCATCTATCGGAATAAATATCAACTATTCTCGTTGATTTTTAATTATTCCAGAATTGGCCAAATACCCATTCTTGATTAATCAAGAAAAGCTAACCACGGACGCGATATTTATTCCGATAAATGGCGCAAGCCATCAGTAACTTTCAGTTGCACGATAAGGAGATGCTTTTTTTCATATTTATATATATTTTATATTTCTCTTTTTTGTGTTCAGTGCAGTGTATCCACTGGACAACAGGAGGTTGTACCTCTCAGAATGTATATCAGGATTCAGGCAATAACTCTTAAAAAAAATTTGATACAAAGTGAACTTTATTGAAGACACACAAGATAACCATGTGTGAACAAAATTGCCTCTGTCTCCTTAAAAAAAAAAAAAAAATAGATGACCGGTGCTATCAAAATACGAAACTTCCTTAAGTTTTGTCCATGAGTATATATAGTGAAGTATTCCATATGCAACCATCTTTGTAAAACCCATCCTGTCTAGACCTGGCAATGAGAGATGATACCAGAGGTATCCATGTTCTCATGGGATACCTAACCTACCTTCTATACACTCTCAGCAGGGCTGACTGCTAGAGGGCACATCCCCAGGTGGTGGACCTTCAGATATGAAGGACAGCTGCGAAACAAGTAGAATAATTGACTAATAAGTAGTCGCGGACCAACAGCAACATTGTTTGAAAGAGAGGAGAAAGACCTCTTTAAAAATACTGAGTTCAACTGACCTAGTTGATAGACCTCAGCAAGGGTTCCTCTCCACGGATATGGATGTCTGTACTCATGTTCTGTACTCATGTTAGAGTCGGCAGCAAAGGCTTCCATGTTAGGAACAGCCTCAAATTACAGGCAAAGTCAGACTTTCACCAAAGTGTGCCTGGATCATGGTGCTATGATCAATGAAAGCTGCACCCCACTCATGGAATGAATGGAATCATGGAATTCATGTAATCTTCACCAAAGGGGATAAGAAACAACAGCAACTCATGGAATTTGTGTAATCTTTACACAAGGGGATAAGAAACAACAACCTTCTATACAAAGTTATTGACACCTACAGTATGTACATGGGGTGTGTGGCCACAGGTGAACCCCCAGCTGTTCTCCCCGGCAGAGAAGGCCCAGCTGGCTGGCCTGATAGACTCCATGATTGAGCTCAACCTCCAGTATCGCCAGGAGCGGGCTGAGGATGGCCGCTACATCTATGTCCTGGACCCGTGAGTTATTCTCTTCCTGTTGGTAATCCTGGTGGGTGTACTATACCATAAGTACATTGCATTCAGCAGGTATAGCAGCACTGTTAGAAAACTCCCAAGTTTTAAATCCTAGTTATTTTTTAACCAGGGTCATACATAACAACATCTTGGTGATGATAAAAAGCACAATTTGGATTATAGATGAGAACTACAAGAAAATAAGACCTAATTCAAATAATAATAATAATAGTGTGGGACGTTTTGGTAACAGCATTGTTACCATTATCAGACAAATTAATAAATGAGGAAAAAAAAATATCGCAGCATGTTTTAAATAGTACTGTTATCAAGTGTGTAAACAAGATAGCAGATTTAAACACTTGATAACACTACTATTTAAGAACATGCTGCGATATTTTTTTTCTCATTTATTATTTTGTCCGATGATGGTAACAATGCTGTTACCAAAATGCCACATACTATTAATTTTATTTGAATTAGGTCTTATTTTCTTGTAACATCTTGATGTTGTCATAGCGAGGTTTCACAGAAGCAGTTTGACTCTGCACTTCCAGAGCTTTGTTTGTTGCTTGCCCTCACTGGTGGGGGGACATTAAAGCAAGTCTTACTCTATAACAAGGTAATAAGACCAAATATCCAAATAAATAGTATGTGATGTTTTGGTAACAGCTTTGTTACCATCATCAAACAAAAGATCGAATGAGAAATAATGAATTGGATAAAAATAATTGAATCTATTATCCAAATTGTACCTTTTCAAGTCTTACTATTTTAAAAAGTGAAAACTGATGACTCAGGGCCCTGTTTTAAAAAAATCCCCACAAGGTGTGCGAACTATTGAAACCTTGGTATTCCACATGGAGCAATAATAAAGTGGAAATCCAGATAAATACTCCAACTGTTGCAGCTTCCCACCACACAGAATTGATCAACTTGTTCTAAGTGAAAATGGTGACAACACTTCTAGTCAAATATCACAGTAGCTGATGTTGGTGGTTCCTTGATCGGTAAAGACATAGAAATGTTCATTTATCATTCCTTAATTGTTCTGTACACATTCCTAATGTTGGTGATCATCATCACAGTAACATGGATGATCCATAGGATTCTATCCTGCCACCTGTTGATAAGGAGGGCAAAAAGGCTCAATCAAAATACAAGGTAATAAGACCAAATCCAAATAAATAGTGTGTGACGTTTCGGTAACAGCGTTTTTACCATCTTCAGACAAAAGTACTGAATGAGAAATTTTACCACAGCATGGTTTAAATAGTTACTGTTATCAAGTGTGTAAACAAGATAGCAGATAATTTTCTGAGAAACACAGAATATTATTCTTAGAATTAAAAGTGGAAAAAAAAAACACTTAAAAAAAAAAAGATATAATTAAAAGCATATCTATAAATATCATTGATATTTCCTCTTTCTTCCATTCTGTTAATTGTAGCACATTTCTTTTGGATGAAAGATGCTTCATCATCAGCTCAATCAAAATGAAATTGATGACCCAGAAAAGGCTATTATATGCCTGAATATAGCAAGTGCATAGCCACAACAGGCTGAAGTGTGAATTTGACAATAAATAAGGTCCCTGCTCACTACTTCAGATACACCTCCTTAAAATTAAACTACAATTCAATTAGCTTATTTACCTCTAATGGGGAATTTATTAAAGTACAACAGTTACAAGAAAATAACACCTAATCCAAATAAATTAATAGTGTGTGATGTTTCAATAACAGCGTAGTTACTATCATAAGACAAAAAGAAACATTCTTACATTGTTACAGAAACGTCACACACTATTAATTTATTTGGATTAGGTCTTATTTTCTTGTAAGTATAATCCAAATTATGCTTTATCAATTAAAACTGTAGAAACACCATGTGGACACCTCTCTACAAAGGACAGTTTACATTGCCAAAATCACCATTTTTACCAATTAGCTAGATATTCACACGCACAAAATGTCTATCCTTTCACTGATTCACACACACAGATGCTTTCTTTTTTTAGAAAAAATAAAATAAAATTTTAAAGATGATATTTGTCTTTTTCTGTAACAACTTAATCTATTTATAAATTCATTTGGCATCTATCACGATAAAATATGTGACAATAATTTTTTGGCAATGTGTTTCTTTTAAATAATACAATCATATATTATCTCTACAGACTTTAATGATAAAAGTTATTGGATAAGAGGGCTTGGTTCATCAATAGTGAACCCTCTCAGTGGTTTTGCTTATCTAGAACTGTGTGCAGGAATCTGGAGGAAGTGGCCAAGTTCCCTGGGATTGAGTCTACCTCTGGCCTCACCTACGCTGTCAAACAGATGATCAGCCGAGAAGTAAGTTGTAGCCTTCTCTGGTGTAACATGGTGTATTATACCATGCCCCGTTTGTTAGTGTGAATTTATACTATTTATATATGAAACGTATATTCCTTAATACAGTAGAACCTTTTTTATTATGTAAAAACTCTCCAGTGAGAAGACACCTCTCCATAAAGGACACTTTTGCTCTGCATCTAGCTGCATATAGTGCATTTCTAAATAACATTTCTCCATGGAATCCACAATTTTTGATGGGTGGTAGCAGGTTGTAGACAATGTTCCATACAATTGTCAGACATGAGGCCACGTGGTGTTCCAGATAGACCTGGAGAAGATGAGGAGACAGGAGGCCACTGCCCCGCCTACTGTCATCCCCACCGCCCCTCAGCCTAAGGCCCTCCCCACTCAGACCAAGGTAACATTTCTTTATTACTTACATAAGGAGTGTATTTTGAACTGGGAGGTTCTACTATACTTCTGATGATAAAACTGCTTAACAAATTACTGATGAGCCTGGTGACTCCATTTTCATTTCCTTCTTCTTCTTTCTTATCTCCACACTGGGTGAAGTAGAATGCTTTGTCATCTCTTCTTCTTCTTCTTTCTTATCTCCACACTGGGTGAAGTAGAATGCTTTGTCATCTCTTCTTCTTCTTCTTTCTTAACTCCACACTGGGTGAAGTAGAATGCTTTGTCATCTCTTCTTCTTCTTCTTTCTTAACTCCACACTGGGTGAAGTAGAATGCTTTGTCATCTCTTCTTCTTCTTCTTTCTTAACTCCACACTGGGTGAAGTAGAATGCTTTGTCATCTCTTCTTCTTCTTCTTTCTTAACTCCACACTGGGTGAAGTAGAATGCTTTGTCATCTCTTCTTCTTCTTCTTTCTTAACTCCACACTGGGTGAAGTAGAATGCTTTGTCATTTCTTCTTCTTTCTTAACTCCACACTGGGTGAAGTAGAATGCTTTGTCATCTCTTCTTCTTCTTCTTTCTTATCTCCACACTGGGTGAAGTAGAATGCTTTGTCATCTCTTCTTCTTCTTCTTTCTTATCTCCACACTGGGTGAAGTAGAATGCTTTGTCATCTCTTCTTCTTCTTCTTTCTTATCTCCACACTGGGTGAAGTAGAATGCTTTGTCATCTCTTCTTCTTCTTCTTTCTTAACTCCACACTGGGTGAAGTAGAATGCTTTGTCATCTCTTCTTCTTCTTCTTTCTTAACTCCACACTGGGTGAAGTAGAATGCTTTGTCATTTCTTCTTCTTTCTTAACTCCACACTGGGTGAAGTAGAATGCTTTGTCATCTCTTCTTCTTCTTCTTTCTTATCTCCACACTGGGTGAAGTAGAATGCTTTGTCATCTCTTCTTCTTCTTCTTTCTTATCTCCACACTGGGTGAAGTAGAATGCTTTGTCATCTCTTCTTCTTCTTCTTTCTTATCTCCACACTTGGGTGAAGTAGAATGCTTTGTCATCTCTTCTTCTTCTTCTTTCTTATCTCCACACTGGGTGAAGTAGAATGCTTTGTCATCAAGACTGGGAGTACTACTCAGTGGCAGGATTCATTTCCTTAATGATTTGAAATCTCTAAATCAGGAGCAAATAGGAATCTGTGTTATAATTGATGTTGTTTGCATCCATCAAGTCAACTTTTGGTGACTATGGACTTCTCCCATTTGATCTCTTAGTGGACATCACTCGCATCTAGTGACTTTCAGGTAGCTTTCTTGACCTCTTCTAGTCAGCTAATTGTAGGTCTTCTTCCATGTGATTTGTTTTCACCTTCTTAATGATTTAAAATATATTAATGAGGAACAACTAAGGAACTAAATGATTATAAACTAGAGAAAGAATTTCTTTATTAAAATGTTTAACTCTCTTCAGCTTTTGAATATATCCTTCCTTCAACAGGTGCAAGGATTATCGCTACAATACATCACTGTCATTTGCATACTTATAGTTGCATAAGTCTGGACATCTATAGTCTTCTTCTTCTTCTTTATTATTCCCACTCAATCATATTAAGGTATCAAGCAACAGCTCGAGGAGCATGAACTCATGGAATTCGTGTAATCTTTACACAAGGGGATAAGAAACAACAACAACAAGGTATCAAGCCTGTAGAGCTCCATAATGATTGGATGAAGTAGAATACATCTGCGAATACTTGTAAATAAGACGGGAAGCACTATTCAGTAGCAGGTCGACTTAGCTCCAATATGAAATGGCCGCCTCTGACATGAGGAACAGACGCCATGTACAGCTGCTCCTAACATGGAGTAAACACACTGCTCATCCTGTATCCCTGGATTAGGAGCCCTTACAGGGTACTATCAGCCGGGCCAGTTGAGCCCAGGTTTTTTAGTGAACTTGTTACTGCTCCCCCACCTCTTATTTTTCATCTGGGCTTGGGACTGGCAAAGGTGGAGTTGGCATCTATAGTAATTCTAACATATCATAAGACTCAGATAAGAATGACACAATGAAGAATATCTCAATGTTTCACAATACATTCTCAGCCAGATACCTTATTGCAATATTTGGCGGCAGAATTAATTTTCAGCGAGCCCTCCATATCAACTATTGGCAGCTACACATCTTATTACCCTACTATAATATACAATTTGGATTATGGATAAGAAATATGAGCTAACAATACCAAATCCAATGTTATGTAACATTTCAGTAACAACATTGGTACCAAATTTTCATGTATAATTTATTTGGATTTGGTCTTGTTACCTTTTGTATCAACTTTACAACTACCAAAATGTGCAGTAAA
Organism: Cordylochernes scorpioides; assembly: GCA_030710605.1. Taxonomy (NCBI): domain Eukaryota; kingdom Metazoa; phylum Arthropoda; class Arachnida; order Pseudoscorpiones; family Chernetidae; genus Cordylochernes; species Cordylochernes scorpioides. Next base: position 57,539,126 of record CP092882.1, read on the forward strand.
ATGATCTGACCCAGTGGTGAGATATTGCAGTCTCCAGTACATTTTGATACCTTTGCCGAACTAATTCCTATATGAACCTTTGAGATGTCGCATTATATTCAGGTAAATTAAAGTAGGTTATTTGGGTAAGATTTTTGACAAATGTTGAAATTTGTAGTGGGTTGAATTACTGTGTTCAACCAAATAACCAACCTTTCTAGTCCCAGAAGTATACGATCTATGTTTTCTTTGTAGATCGCGAAATGTATAGTTGGTTGGAGACTTGCGATTCCTCACCCAACTCTGCAGTGGTGGTAAGGCGCCATATTCATTGTACATAGTATATTTTACTAATTATTTTAAATCAACAGTGCAGACTGTGAACCATGACATGTATTGACAAGATGTCTATAAAATTATGTTAATACAGTAGAACCTCCTTTTAGCAGACACCTCTCCACAAAGGACAGTTTTCATTTACAAAATTACCATTTTTACAATTTAGCAACTCTCTGGTAAGAGGACACCTCTCCC
>CP092882.1:57539738-57635449 GCA_030710605.1 Cordylochernes scorpioides
TAATTGACACTTTGGCAATTACGTGTCCTTTACCAGAAGGTTCTACTGTATCATTTGTCTAGTCCCAGAAGGTATTTAGGGTTGTCAATCCCATGGAGGGAGTTGTTTGATGGTGATGTGTGCTGCAGGCTCCTACAGATTTCTTTGGTCGCCCCGTCACCGCCACTGCTGCCTCTACTACAGACACCCAGGGTATTTCTTTATTTTACTCGGGAACACTTCATGGGGTTGTTTTAACAAAACCTAACTCCTCTGTTGTCTCACTAAGTTTATTATACGGCCCAAGTGCACATTTCCCTAATTCTATGAAACCTGCAGGGTACAACAGGCTATCACAGTGGATAGAGGTTTGTGATTGCTCCTTGTTGTTGTTTCTTATCCCCTTATGTAAAGATTACACAAATTCCATGAGTTCATGCTCCTCAAGCTGTTTTATGATAAGCAGCGGCCTCTCCCAAAGGTCCTATTTGTGCTTTCTCCTACTGCAAAGTATGTCTACATGTGTAGAAGCAGTTGGACAATCCCATTTCCAAGGGTCCAGATCCCCATTTGGTTACTTGCACTCACTTGGTATAGTTGGACTTATGAGAGAGAATCAGAGCTTACACAAGAGAGCACAAAACTAAATCCAATGTAGGTTTGTGACCCTGTTTACTGATGAAAGTTGTTGTTTCTTATCCCCTTGTGTAAAAATTACACAGGGGGTCGGTGGAAGGCTGGTTAAACCGTTTGGTTTTCGACCTCTACGACCCGGGTTCGATTCCCGCATTGGACACTTTTTTCCGTTTTTAAAATAATAATAATAAAAAAAAAAAATGCTCCAATGGCCCCCGATTCTTGCAAAAAGTCCAACCCCACCAGCGAGTGCAAGTAACCAAACAGGGCTCTGGCACATTTGTAAGTGCAAAGTCGAACTGCTTTTCACATGTGTAGACATGTGGTGCACTTACATTAAAAGCAGTCGCTAACTACCCACCATGATTATCATGGCCTGTACCACATGTACTAGGGATAAGCAAAAAAAAAAAAATTACACGAATTCCATGAGTTCATGCTCCTCGAGCTGTTATTTACGGGTTATAGGGACAGCCTCAAACTACAGGCAAAGTCAGACTTTCTTCAAAGTGTGCCTGGATCATGGTGCCATGATCAACGAAAGCTGAACCCTTATACCCCATTCCATGAGATCAGATTTATACATATTGTTGTTGTTTCTTATCCCCTTGTGTAAAGATTACATGAATTCCATGAGTTCATGCTCCTCAAGCTGTTATTTACGGGTTATAGGGACAGCCTCAAACTACAGGCAAAGTCAGACTTTCTTCAAAGTGTGCCTGGATCATGGTGCCATGATCAACAAAAGCTGAACCCCTATACCCCATTCCATGAGATCAGATTTATACATATTGTTGTTGTTTCTTATCCCCTTGTGTAAAGATTACATGAATTCCATGAGTTCATGCTCCTCAAGCTGTTATTTACGGGTTATAGGGACAGCCTCAAACTACAGGCAAAGTCAGACTTTCTTCAAAGTGTGCCTGGATCATGGTGCCATGATCAACGAAAGCTGCACCCCTACACCCCATTCCCTGAGATCAGATTTATACATATGTTGTTGTTTCTTATCTCCTTGTGTAAAGATTACACTAATTCCATGAGTTCATGCTCCTCGAGCTGTTTTATGATAATCAGGAGCCTCTTCCAAAGGTCTTGTTTAGTACATCTAATGCAAGCCAAAATGTGTTCTGGAGCTGCAGGTGCCAAGCTACATTTTGGGCAAGTGGGGTAGATTTTGTTATTATTTTCTATCTTTAATGGCTTATAAGATGGCCTATTCTAAATCTTGTTAGTGTTGTTTGATGCTGTCTATTTCTGAGGTTCAGAGCTCCTCCTGGGTCCACTTCACTGTACCAATTGTGCTTAGGTGGGATCCTCCAGTTCTTGTTTATTTTTGTTTTGGCTAATACAGTAGAACCTCCCTGTAAAGAGGACACCTAATTGCAGAGCCAAAGTGTCCTTTAGGGAGAGGTGTCCTCTTACCAGAGAGTTGCTAAATAGTAAAAACTGTAATTTTGCAAATGAAAACTGTCCTTTGTAAAGAGGTGTCCTCTAGCGCGAGTGACCTCTCATGGAGGTTCTACTGTATATCTCTTATTTCTTTAAAAGTAAGTTTATTTTTCTGTGGCAAGGGTTCTCTTACTGCTGAAAGTAAGTCCTGCTGCTGTATGTAACTCACATCGCGATGCCCAACGTGCAGGGGACCACCAACAATTGAACACAGCGATTTCGATTGCCCGTCGTTTGCACATTTTTATGTAAAATTAAAACATATCTGTGAGAGTAGTGATTTATGTTTTGTTTTTGATCGAGGGAAATTCGTTTTTGATCATGTAACAACAGATAAGACATTCATTTTTACCATCGCCAAATATGTAATGTACAAATTCTGCATAAACATCGATTTTTAACTATGACTACAACATGGAGTTTGACTCACTTTTAGAGGCTCATGTCTAATGTATGGTGTAAATATCTCAATGTCTCTTTACTTGCTGAACTGAAACTTTGACTCATGTAAAACTGACTTTACTACATGTATATAGCTATGGATATTTTTATATGTAAATACTACTATGTAACCAATGCTATGTTTTTTTTTTGGCTAATCCCTAGTACACGTGGTACAGGCCATGATAATCATGGTGGGTAGAAGTTGCCGACTGCTTTTACTGTAAGTGCATCAAATGTCTACACATGTGAAAAGCAGTTCGACTTTGTCCTTACAAATGTGCCAGGGCCCCGTTTGGTTACTTTCACTCTCTGGTGGGGTTGGACTTTTGCAAGAAACGGGGGGGCATTGGAGCATTTTTTTTTATCAGAAAAAAGTGCCCAATGTGGGAATCGAATCTGGGTCGTAGCGGTTGAAAATCAACGGTTTAGACCATCCACACTGCTATGTAGTTAATGTCTGAATAAAGAGTCTTAAAACGTATGTAACTCACAGGTTGGCTGGTGCAGAGGGGACCATTGCCCAGGTGTGGTATCACTTCAAGGAAGGCTACAGCAACGCTGTACGTAAGACCATTCGTATACATGAGCTGCTATGATTGTGTCCTGCCCCTATGTAAATATATATTTGTGACATATTTACAGTTGAATAAATACTCTTGTGTTCTTACTTGAGTGTTTTATTTATCTGGTACCTCAGCTACACTATCTCATATTCAAACATATTGAGGAGTTTGGTTATTTTGTTAATATTTGTCGAATGGTCCTGGTGACATTATCAATTAATACTTTCACATCTCCAGATAGGAGGAGAAGTCTGACCACACCTTCCTGCGGTCCCCCCTGGACCCTTGGAATATTTGACCAAATTCTGGTTTGTTTCCAAGGTGACTAACGTGGCAATGGCACCCATTTTCCAATGAAAAGCAAAGATAGTGGACATTGCTGCTTCTGTGATAAAGATGTATTGAGACATCTGAGGCTCTTCATTGGACACGACAACAACAACAAACATATTGAGATATTTTTCTCATTCAGGCCCCCAGATAAACTTCAGTGTTCTGGAGTGCCGTCTTCAAACCTTTTTGAATTTGTCATAGTGAGGTTTGACAGTAAATAAAAGTGTTGGTTCCTTTTTTTTTTTGCTTATCCCTAGTACACGTGGTACAGGCCATGATAATCATGGTGGGTAGTTAGCGACTGCTTTTTACTGTAAGCGCACCACATGTCTACACATGTGAAAGCAGTTCGACTTTGCACTTACAAATGTGCCAGAGCCCCGTTTGGTTACTTGCACTCGGTGGTGGGGTTGGACTTTTGCAAGAATCGGGGGGCCATTGGAGCATTTTTTTTTTCTTTAAACAGAAAAAAGTGTCCAATGCGGGGATCGAACCCGGGTCGTAGTGGTCGTAAACCAAACGGTTTAACCAGCCTTCCATCGACCCCCTGTGTTGGTTCCTTATAGAAATAACTCTCAAGAATATTTGACCTATTTAATTTTACCAGGATGTGTTTTCTCAACTTCGTGAAATAGAGGAGAGCTTCAGATCCTGGATTACCTTGTGTTTACAGGATGTGTTAAATAAGGTCTGGAAGGAATAATTAACATAGTTTCAACTACAGAATATAGAAGTTAGCCAAATAACTGACTAAATTGCATATTTTAACCTAGAATAAGGAGAAGATGGTGATAAAATATTAATGAATTTATATAATCAACAACAACACAACAAAGCTTTTATTAAGAACACTCGTCCCATACAGGATTTTCCCAGATGGGTAAACAGAAATGTTGTTGTTTCTTATCCCCTTGTGTAAAGATTACACAAATTCCATGAGTTCATGATCTCATGGAATGGGGTATAGGGGTGCAGCTTTCGTTGATCATGGCACCATGATCCAGGCACACTTTGGTGAAAGTCTGACTTTGCCTGTAATTTGAGGCTGTTTCTAACATGGAAGCCTTTGCTGCTGACTCTAACATGAGTACAGACGCAGCTCCTTTGTATTCCTGGAGTGGGACCCCTGCTAAGGACCATCAACCGGGTCAGCTGAACTCAGGATTTTTAGAGAATACAGAAATAAACATAACAGTTATCTACAGAAAGTGGATATTAAGATCAACCTCTTTCTTCAAGTTGGATCCATCATCTGTGTTGCATCTATTGTCTGTACTGTTTTGTATAATCATTCCAAATACCAGTTCATCCAATAACAACCAACCAATTCCACTTTCTATTGTTGGGCCTATGCTCAAGACAGAGATGGCTGGTGTCGTATTGTATTTGGGATATAATAGGTACAGTGGGTTACAATGTTTGATCACGAATAAAACACATCTCCACAAAGAGTTTTCATTTGTAAAATTACCATTTTTACAATTTAGCAACTCTCTGGTAAGAGGATACCTCTCTCTAAAGGACACTTTGGCAATTAGGTGTTTTCCTCTACAGGGAGGTACTACTGTATCATTGTCTAGTCCCAGAAGGTATTTAGGGTTGTCAAATCCCATGGAGGGATAAATTGTTTAGCCTAGACTTTTGTTGTATAATGGTGTGTATCTTTCAAATAATGACATTTGAATTAATCACAAAATAATATTTATTCATCAATAATTTCAATATACAAGTTATTATAGTTATATATAAAAAATTTATACATAGAAAAAGTTGATCAAATACAATATTTACAATGGGGTTAATTTAGGAACTTTGATCAAGCGGCAAGATACCTGATTTCTTCAGTTATTGGTGTAAACAAACATATTACCTGGGGGGGGTACCTATTCACCTTAACTGGAGGTATGAAATATGAGGGGACATGTTTAGGAGAGATGGATACCAAATGTAGAGAGATAGGTTTTAAACTAAATTATAAGGAAAAAATAAAATTTTCACATCAAATCGTTATTTTTTCATTTATCTATTTTTTTTTTTTTGCTTATCCCTAGTATACATGGTACAAGCCATTGATAATCAAGGTGGTTAGAAGTAGGTGACTGCTTTTACTGTAAGTGCACCACATGTCTACACATGTGAAAAGCAGTTCAACTTTGCACTTACAATGTACCAGAGCCCCATTTGGCTACTTGCAAACACTGGTGAGGTTGGACTTTTGCAAGAATCGGGGCCATTGGAGAATTTCTTTGAATTGTATTTTATTTTAGGGAAGTGTATCTGAAGTAGTGAGCACAGGACAAAAAAAGGAATGATAAATGAACATTTCAATGTCTTGTTCAATTGTTTATCTCTAATGTTTGTGAACAACCCACTTTCAAAAGGATTTCTTATTTATAACTCTGATAAGGTACAATTTGGATTATAAACACCGGGAGACAAGCACCGGTTCTGTCCTCCAAAGAGAACAACAGTCTTTGATTTCCAGATTCAAGTCTGGTCATCTACAGACAATGACTTTCCAGAATGGTTGCAAGGTTTTCTTACTATGTGCTAAGTTCAATTCTTAACCTGCAACCCCAAACCACATTATTGACTGTATTGACTCATCCATTTATGAGCTCTACTCATCCCTAGCAGACACCATCAACAAGCTCTACAAGCTTGATATTCTAATATGATTGAGTGGAGATAAGAAAGAAGAAGACAAAGTAATAAGACCAAATCCATTTTATTTATTTATTTAGATTTAGTCTTATTACCTTGTGTTTATTTATAACTCTCTTTACAAATTTTCTTTTAGATAATAAACAAAATGGCTTCTCCGAGGAAGAGTTTCTTGTTTCAATGATAAGGCACAATTTGGATTATAGATAATAAACACAAGGTAATAAGACCAAATCCAAATAAATAGTGTGTGACGTTTCGTTAACAGCGTTGTTACCATCTTCATACAAAAGTACTGAATCTATATCTGTACTTTTGTCTAAAGATGGTAACAATGTTGTTACCGAAAAGTCACACAATATTTATTTATTTGGTCTTATTACCTTGTGTTTATTATCTATATGTATTGCAGAGGATTTTCTGAAATTCTTTCAGAAAAAAAAAGTGTAGAAGATCAGTAAGGTGAAATATCTGATCATGTATCTGAAAGTTACAAAAATCTACTGTCATCTGAAAGTTGAGTAATTTTTATTTCCAAATTTATCCCTAAGTTAAACAATAAACACAAGGTAATAAGACCAAATAAATAAATAGTGTATGACGTTTCGGTAACAGCGTTACCATCTTCAGACAAAATCATTCAGTACTTTTGTATGAAGATGGTAACAACACTGTTACCGAAATGTCACACATTATTTATTTATTTGGATTTGGTCTTATTACCTTGTGTTTATAATCTATATCCAAATTGTGTCTTATCATAATGTTTAGTTATAAAGGCAGCTGCCATCTTATAAGATTCTGTTGAATGATATTCATACATGTTTAAGAAAATACCAAATGGGGGGGGTCGGTGGAAAGATAGTCTAAACTGTTGATTTTCAACCGCTACAACCTGGGGTTCGATTCCCACATTAGGCACTTTTTTTCTGATAAAAAAAAAAATGCTCCAATGGCCCTTGATTCTTGCAAAAGTCCAACCCCACCAGCGAGTGCAAGTAACCAAACAGGGCTCTGGCACATTTGTAAGTGCAAAAGTCAAACTGCTTTTCACATGTGTAGACATATGGTGTACTTATTTTTTTATCCAATATGTGTTATTTTTTATTTTTGAAATATAAATATGGGTGTATTGACTCTCTGCATGCTTTATTTTATTTGAACTATCTGGATCAAATTTTAACAGGATATAGAGTTGTGTCTGAAAAGAGTCACTCATAATTTTGACCATGATTATCATGGCCTGTACTAGGGATAAGCAAAAAAAGGAAAGACCAAAGGTAAAGGATAACAAGTTTCTTTATTGAAGGTGTGAGGTTTCTTGTATTCATGTTGCAGCCTGTTGAAGGACGTTATTGTCCTCGCATCTTTTCAATAAAGAAACTTCGCTTTTTACCTCTGGTCTCTTCTTATCAATGGTAGTCTGCGATTCTTTCTATTGTAATTTTGTTTTAAAATAAACCACAGAGTAAAACCTATCCCTTCTCTCTTGTAGAGTTTTTATTTGTTTCGAAGAAAAAATGCACTTGTAAGACAGGTAAAAAAAAAATTGATTTACAATAAACTTTAAAATATTCTTAAGCAAGATAAGGTACAATTTGGATTATTCTATATACAGTTACGAGCGTCATTCCTCATCTCCTAATCTCCTAATCAATCATCTCTCTCTGTCACCGTTTGCTTTTTTTTTGGAATGGCGCCCTCCTATTGGTTGGCTACGATCACGCCACCTTTGCCCCCCCCACTCGCTTTTTCGTTTTTGTAACTATTGTGTTCGAGCGGGTCGCTCCTTAAATAAATGCATATATTAGTTAATAACCAAATGGAATCCTCTCTTTTTTTTTCCCCAGTAAGAGACGCCTACGGAAGCCAACAGTACATAGACAGATAAAGCACATAGGCTATAGTTATTAACTAACATATGCATTTATTTAAGGCGCCAATTTATAATTGTAACAAATAGTATTTGAATCAAAACATTCAATCGGGTAAAACACGGGCGTTGCCCGGGTCATTCGGCTAGTAGATTATAAACACAAGGTAATAAGACCAAATAAATTAATAGTGTATGACATTTCGGTAACAGCGTAACAGTACTTTTGTCTGAAGATGGTAACAATGCTGTTACCGAAACGTCACTCACTATTTATTTATTTGGATTTGGTCTTATTACCTTGTGTTTATTCTTAAGCAAATTCAATGATGCTCTTAATATTCAACATATTTAGCCTTTTTTTACAGGTTTTAAAATAGACATGAATGCATTAGGTAGAGTCAGATGCCCATGAAAACAAAATCAATATAAAAATAATAGGTTCCCATTAAAAATTGGCTTAAAAGAGACATGAAAAACTTCCAGGACATTTTAAAACTTCTTCAGAAAAGGTTTTATGTAAATGTTTGAAACAAATAAAAATGGTGGTGTGATTATTTTTAGGTTAAATAAAATCAATTTATTAAAACTTTTGAAAATATACTCATGGACAAAACTTAAGGAAGTTGTACCTTTTAGCATGTATATTGAGATTCAGACAATAACTCTGAAAGATATTTGATACACAGTGATCTTTATTGAAGAGACAACCAAGTATGAACAAAATTGCCTATGTCTCCTTCAAAAAAATAGACAACTAGTGACATCAAAGACTTTCACTTCCTTAAGTTTTGTCCATGGGTGTACATATGTTTTAGAATATTTATAGGTAAGATGAAATGAGATCTTGGTTTTTCGTTGCCTTCACATTTCGATGTTAAAATTTATATAAAAGTAAAATATCAGAGTGATATATATAATTTAAATTCCCCCAGATTTTGTCAATGTGTAAATTATTATACATTAGAACCTTCCTTTAGCGGACACCTCTCTACAAAGGACAGTTTTCAATGTTTTCAGTTTTGCAAAATTGCTATTTTTACTATATAGCAACTCTCTGGTAAGAGGAAACCTCTCCCTAAAGGATACTTTGGTACTGTAATTAGGAAGGGAGGTTCTACTGTATTTGTGTGTGTGTAATCGGAATGCATATTCAGACTTTGTTAAAGTTATCATAGTGGCAAGTTGAGGTTGAACAGAATGAATGGGAGTGAGTGATGTTGTTAATGAAGCTATCTTATAGGTTTACTTCAAAATAACAATGCCATAATAAACTGCAATATTTTTTTCACAATTCTCTTTTTAAAACACAATACAATAATGAATAGTCAGTGACCAGCAGTATAAACCGTCTGTTTTCAACAGCCATGAACAAGGATCGAATCCCACTTTGTATACTTCTTTTTCTGTAAAGAACCTGTTCATATTTATCATTGTCATTATTGTTATTCCTAGTACACGTGGTACAGGCCATGATAAACATGGTAGGTAGAAGTATGGAATGCTTCACGATTTTGCGTGTCATCCTTGCGCAGGGCCATGCTAATCTTCTCTGTATCGTTCCAATTTTAGTAGTTGTACCGCCGAACAAGCGTGGGTAGAAGTAGGCGACTGCCTTTACTGTAAGTATGTCTACACATTTTTGAAAGCAGTTTGACTTTTGCACTTACAAATGTTTTCATAGTAAATAACATCAGGTTTCTCTTTTTAAGCTGTACCTAATGAAGTTATTTTGGAACAGGAAGACAATAATATGTGTCATCTATACCTAGGAAATAGAGCAATAATGACATGACTTAATTAGACTAATTGGCCATTAGGTCTTCTAGTCCTGAAAATAAATCATGAAGATTTCTTTTAAATTCTAATGAAACAAAAACTTTTACTGTTCTTACTGTATGAAAAATATTGGGAGGGTTTGACTCATTAATTCTTTTTTTTTAAATACTTGTAAAATTAATGATTTTTACTGAGGGAATTTTGTATTTGATAGCAAAAATTGAAATGATACTTTATATGATCTTTATCGATATTTGTTTAGATTATGTTGTTGTTGTTTCTTATCCCCTTGTGTAAAGATTACACAAATTCCATGAGTTCATGCTCCTTGAGCTGTTTTATGATGAGCAGCGGCCTCTCCCAAAGGTCCTGTTTAGTGCATCTAATGCAAGTCAAAATATGTTCTGGAGCTGCAGGTGCCAAGCTACATTTTGGGCAAGTGGGGTAGATTTTGTTATTATTTTCTATCTTCAATGGCTTGAGATGGCCTGTTCTAAATCTTGTTTAGTGTTGTTTGGTGCTGTCTATTTCTGAGGTTCAGAGCTCCTCTGTTTAGATTATAGATAGATTAAAGATACTTTATATGTTTTATATTGTAGCAAAGTCTTATATTTATATACAGATTAATTTTTCTGATATTTATATTATTTATATTTTGTTACTATATATATAGAAACTTCCCTCATTGCTTATATCTCGTATCTTATAAATGTTGGTTGTCTTAAATAAATTGTTGTGTCATTCTGAAGTTTGTCTTTTCTAATTTTCTAAGTGACAATATAGCATGTAGTGGAAAGAAAATGATTTGTCTTATGATGCACTAGCGCGCCATCTGTTATGAAAATTAGAAACTATTATAGACACGTAAGATTCTTTTTGACATTAAACAATTTCTACTGCCCTTACTACAATATGGAAAAATTAATAGGAGGGCCTGGCTCATCAGTGGTGAACCCTCCCAGCGGTTTCGCCAGTTTAATCTACCATACTGCTGTTATATTGCATTTTTCGATCTTCCTTTTATAGTGATACTGTTGCTTGACTCTTGGAATGGGTATTTTAGATGAACTATGGATATATAAGCTTTGAGGACAGTAGAATTACATACAATTATAAATATATAATATGCTTCGAGCAATCGCTCTTCCACAAAATTCAAAAGTTTGGGTATGCCTACTGTCTATAGGATATATGGACATGTAGAATTTCAATACCATAAACATGGCATTATACATGTTATAAATAAAAAGATTTTCTACTTGATTTTGGAATTATTTTTAAGATTGAGATTATGATCTTGTATTATTGAAAAGATATGTGAAGTATATAATTAAAACTTTACACAAATAAATTTACTGGCAATGCGTTTCTTTTAAATATCATCAAATATTATCTCTACAGACCTTACTGCAATGATATGCCAATAAATTTATTTGCGTAAAGTTTTAACGAGAGATGGCAATTAAATTTAAATTCCTGAAGTATAATATTGCCTGGATGAGATCACATAGTGCCAGATCAAACTGCTAGGATCAAGGGTTGATGAGGGATAACTCTGAAGTTACTGGAAGTGCCATTGTAGGGTTTCATTTGTTGGATGAAGTTCTTGCTCTGGCCAAAGTGTCGAAGACGGTAGAGTCCAGGGATGGCATCATCTGGGATGTCCCACGTCACTGTCACCTCGTTGACTTCACCCAGGATAGTCAGACTCTTGCTCCAGTAGAACCTGATCACAGAGTTGTCTCAATGTGTGACACAAACATATATATTGTTGCGTGTAAGGCCTCCAAATGATTACAACCTCCGCCAATAGATGGCGCTTTCGCCTGTTTCCCTTCTCTAACTGATGTGGGAATCGCCGACTGCTGTGGTCCTGTTTCCTGGGGAAAATGATTGTAAATACACTTTTATGTTGGCCCCAGGATATAATATAATGTAAATACCCATTGTTTGTTATCTAATTTAAATGTAATGTTTAGTAGTGGATGACAATAAAAGTCAGTGCTTAAAGTCTCTGTGCCGCCTTCTGTCGTTACTCTCGCCATTGCCATCATCGCCAGGCCGCTGCTGCTCCAGCCGCGACAATATAAACAATTAATATAATTCAATAGGTTTCTAGAGATTTTTTCATTTTTTATTAATGTATAATCTCAAGATTTCAGGCATCTCTCTGCCTTTCTACAGGAGAGAGAGAGAGAGAGAGAGAGAGAGAGAGAGAGAGAGAGTACACAACAAATAATGATAAAAGCCATTAGATACATTATCCAACGTCATTTATTATTATTTGTTGCGGGTAGTTGGCGGCTTCTGTATGCTCCAGGAACCTGGGTTACCTAAATAAATTGTGAACTCTTGTAGAAGGGCAGAGATGCCTGAAATTAATCTCCAGAAACCTGTAATTTAATTTATATCCAGGAGATTCTAAGATAAAAAGTATAAATAAATTTGGAGTAGATAATGTATAACCTTCTTTTAATGAAGTAATCAAAAGGGAATGTGGAATTATAAAGCACAATTAGGATAATAGATTATAGCTACAAGAAAATAAGACCAAATACAAATAAATTAATAGCGTGTGACGTTTCGGTAACAGCATTATTACCTTCATCCATATCCATCACATTACCAAAATGTCACACACACTATTAATATAAGATCCCGTGTGGATCTTATGGAATAAAGTCCGCCCTAGACTGACGAGGGCCATTAGCCCGAAACCATGGTCTCTAGGTGGACGCTTCTCAATTTGCCAAAGCTGGTGTTGTGGCTTTGTTACCGACCCGAGGCCGCTAGTTGCGGCGACGGTCAATAGATGGCGTCAGTTTTTTACGTTTATTTTGACGGGAGAAGCGCCCTATGCTTCTATATATAATATGTGTGTGTGATAAAATATAATCTATTTTAAGATATTTAACTTTTTCTGATTGTAACTTTTATAATTTTTGCATGCACAAATTTCCTTCACCTACTTTGTAATTTTGAAAAATTATTTCAACTGTGATATTATAACACTATGCAGCGCTGAATTTGTTTATACAAAAATGTAATACCTTGATAAAGGTTGGCGTTGAGCCAACCAAAATATTGGCAAATAAATATTTTATTCAATCCAATATATGCCTTTTTATTTTCTAACTACAGTTAAACTTGCCTATAGCGCCCCCCCCCCCCTCCTCTTGGGACTCACCAAATTAGGGTGTAGAGAGAGGTCACATTTAATGTAAATCGTATCGTACTACGTATTTAAAATCGGGCATTTTAGAGAGGTAGGCGCTATTTAGAGGGGGCGCTATAGACAGGTTTAACTGTATTAATATATTTGGATTAGGTCTTATTTTCTTGTAGGAAATGTGGAAGTTTGCAGGACATGGACTCCGAGAATGAGCGTCGATATTGGAGGGATACCTTTAAGAATGAAGGGAAATATAGACAAAGGAAGGATGGGTATAATAGTATAGTCTGGAACAGGCAAACTGCAGCTCACATGCGGCTCTTTGGATGTGAAGCTCTTTATATTGTGGTGAAGAAATAATTTATTATTAAATTTAATTATTCAATGAAAATATTTAAAACATATTTATTACTTTATATTTGTAAAATCAACATATATGTTGCCTCGCTTGCTTGCTCGATATTCTCTAGCTGTAGATAGTTTGGTTGAGTTTGGTTAATAATTGTCGGTATTCACTCCAACTCTGGAAGGAATTATATGTCACAGATCACTCCACAAGAAACCTCAGGAGAATAGCTGCATTCCCAAACACTCTCATGACGATCCTGCCCAAAATAAAATTTTGTGGCACCACCTCCACAATCCTCACAGGTCATGGCTTTGTCAAAGCCGATGCTGCAAAATTATCTAGAGACGATCCTACCTGCCCACACTGCCACGAGGAAGACCAAACTGTCGACCACCTTCTCTTCAGATGTCCCGCCTACCACCTTCATAGGTTCCAAACAGCCACCCTCCTAGGAATAAATATATTTGCCCCTGAAGACCTGCAGAACATCCCCAAGCACAAGTCAGCCTGGCGACACCTGATAAACTGGATGTCTGCTGCCACCATTAGACGTGAAGTCTAAAGACCAACCCGGATAGTTGGCGACTTTAGTATGCTCCAGGAATCCGGGTTACCTAAATAAATATAAATAATGTCGACTAGAGTCGTACTGATACCATCAATAAATACTTTGACATCTTAAGATATTCCATGATTTCTACGCTACAATATAGTTCCATACGTAAATATTATTTATACAAGTACTATTTATTGTTGACAAGAAAAAATGTGGCTCTTTAAAAACTTTTTAAATTTGTTAATTGTAATTTTTGACTATTCCGACTCAAAAGTTTACTGACCCTTGGTCTGGAAGATTTGCCATAATGGCCAACACCTTCGTATCGGAATTAGTATTCTCTAATACATGATGTGATGGGTTACAAATTCAACTTGCCAGGCTGCACGATATTTCAAAAATAGGCTGCTGTTAATGTACAGTGTCGAAATAGTGTAGCAAAGTATTTATTGTATTTTATATACACACACAGATTATTATTTTTTATATTATTTATAGAACGACATTTGACAATAATACTGCATGTGTTTCTTTTAAACGAAAAACCGAAATTAATTTTAAGGTGAAATAACGATTATTTCTAACCTTAGGGATGAAGCATGAAAGTATGAATTGTGAAGAGTAATGATAAGCGGCAAATAAAGTATTCAGGGGATGGGGGAACATTACTCTTCACAATTCATCCTTTCATACTTCATCCCTAAGGTTAGAAATATCGTTATTTCTCCTTAAAATAAATTTCGATTTTTCGTTTAAAAGAAATACATGCAGTATTATTTTCAAATGTCGTTCTACAATCATAAGCCGCATCATTTATATTTTGCTACTCTGAAAAATCCTCTCTTTGCTTAACTTATATCTTATAAATGTTAATTTGGGCTTGTTTTAAATAAATTGCTGTGTCATCTTGAAGTTTGTCTTTTCTAATTTTCTACGTTACAATATGAATAAGGTCAAGAATCAATACGAGAGTAGAATTGTTATGAAGATATTGAATTCTTATAGTTCTGTGCATCTCAGCTACAAAAATACACTTTTAAAATTATTTCCCAACTTTTTGTTGAGTCGCTTCGACTGCTAATTATAGCCTGGCCTCAGTAGCCGATAGCCTTCTTCCAGCTACATTGTAGCCTGTCTTCTGCAGCCGAATTGTATTCTCCCAGCTACATTGTAGGCTGGCCTCTGCAGCTGAATTGTATTCTCCCAGCTACATTGTAGGCTGGCTTCAGAAGCTGAGTTATTCTGTCTCAGCTACATAGAATTTATCCAAAAAAAGTTGAAGTGGTTGGATCTTGTTGCGCCGATAAGAGGTTTGTGGAGAGAACCCAAGGTATCAAATAAAACAGCAGCAGGAAATTATATTACAGGCAGACTTTCTTATGTCACTAAAGTAGCGGTTGTTAGTGAATCATAAATAGAAACAAACCTCTACATAGGGTCACTGTGGAAACCTGAATATCGCATCACAGCAATTCTTGTATCATCAGACTCTACAAGTCTACTGGCAATAAAAATGAAAGTCAACAAAAATGTTGCCGAGGTATTTTATATAGATACCACAAGATTTGTAGACGTCCTCAGCCACTGGAGTCTTGATATCTGGCCCCCTACTTCGTCAGACTGTAAACCTCTCGTCTGCTGTGTATGGGACATTGTTGATGTCGCTCCCCACAATCCAGTCTGTGCAGGATGGCATTCAGACATTGATGATCCAAATAGACAAGGTTACCGTTACCTATCTGGGTTACTTTCCACGTTCACATGAGTCTGTTGTAACTACTAATAGAAATAACATTGAATAAATCAAAACGACCTCATTTTAACTACTATTGTGTAATTATTATCCCAATATATTGATTTTTACTTTAAATAATATTCGTTTTAAAATTCATTATAGTTGTCCCTATGTTGTTTCTGTTGATAGTATGGATTATATACTGTTTTTTTACTTATCCCTAGTACACGTGGTACAGGCCATGATAATCATGGTGGGTAGTTAGCGACTGCTTTTACTACTGTAAGCGCACCACATTACATACGGTAAACCTATTGAATACTTTTCAATTTTTTACAAACAATTGCCGTGCTAATAATATATTCAATTATATATATATTTAATTGAAAAAGCATATATTGGATCAAAATATAATTTATTTTACCAATATTTCAGTTGGCTGAACGCCAACCTTTTTCAAGGTATTATAACATAATTATGCGGCGCTGAGTTTGTTGTTGACACACATTAATATGTTATAATACCTTGAAAAAGGTTGGCGTTCAGCCAACTGAAATATTGGTAAAATAAATTATATTTTGATCCAATATGTCTTTTTAATTAAATAATTATTTATGGATTGCTCTATTTTCATATATACAGTAAAACCCCGATAATACGAACCCTGGATATAGCGAACCTTCCCTTATAACGAACCCACGGCGATTCCCGATTCCATTCCATTGAAAATACCATCGTTATAACGAACTTTGCGATTTTTAAAATAACGAACTACCCCTATAACGAACCTATTTTCGGCCCCAAAATGATAAAATCTATTAAAAATACTATGCTTATAACGAACTTAAAATTGTGATTTAAAAAAAAATTAAAACAACAAAATTTTGAGCATGTTTCAGCTCACGGATCGCGATATCAAATCAAAAAATTAGCGGCATTGTTTGTTTCCATTTCCATTCTATTTTGCTGTATGTTGTATACATTTTTACACATTATACTTTTATTTAATAGAATATCTTTGCATTCGACAATTTTGAAATAAAAGAGAAATACAAATGGCTTCCAAAATAAAGAAACAAAGAATGGCGTTCTATAAAAAAAAAAAAAAAGTGGCAGCATGCCCTTTTAGAAGCGTTCTATATCAAGTTTAACCTAGGCTAAATAATAATTCCAAATAATTTTAAAGCCAGAAATGGTTTGAATAACAGGTTAAAAACAAAATTTAATATACACTTCAGAAGAATATGTGGAAACTGGAATTGGAAGAAGAAGGAAAAAAAAAAAAAAAAACAATTCCCCCAAGTTCCCTGTGTCTCATGGGCCACAAACAAATCGACTTATAAATTCTCAAAAACTATCACTACAGTTCTATTTTTAGAATGGAATTCTTGTTAGGTATACGACTCATTCAAGGTTCGCGGATATTCCCCCTGGCCGGCCGTTTTACCACCGATTTTGTGTTTGTAAATTGGCGTTTTTTATTTGCAATTTTACCGATCGCGCTATCGTATCAACATGTTTCGCGTCCGATTTTTCTGAATTGGATACTTTTGATTTATCCTCAATTGATTCAGAATACACGAAGCTTCATTCCTTTGATGTGAATAATTTTTAGACAATTCTGATTTTCAAATTTTATTTTTCACTTTCAAACAACAAGGTATTAGAGGCATTTTTTCAAATAAATTTAGTATTATATTATTTGAGAAAGATGTTCTAAAATACTCTTATACCTTTTAAATATATAATTAATAATGTTTTGCTTAGGGGATATGGCTTAATTTTTAAATAATACATAGGTTTATATATAAACATGTATGCTAATGATAAGAAGTACCTATTATCAAATGACTTCTTTTGATATTCAGCATTACTGTAAAGAAATAGGCCAATTTAGGGAATTAAAACAAAGTGACCATTATTAAGTAGCTGCCTTTTCCTGTTTGTATGGTTGTTTTTTAATTATACAGTCTAAAAATTTAGAAAAGTTTAAAAAAAATGGCCAAACCGTGGCTATAGTGAACCAAAAGCTCTGTCCCATTGGGGTTCACTATAGAGGGGTTTTACTGTATATATATATATTCAATTATATGTATATTATATAATCTAAAATGCAATTATTTTATTTTTTAAAAACATTTAAAATCATTGACTGTTCTACATTTTTGACCATAGATTTAGAACATAACTTTGAACATTGTTGCAAATATATATGATGTATAGTTAACCTACCTATTTTTTTTTTTTTAAATCACGAATATAGAATTCATTTTATAAATTTATATTACTGTGATAAATAATTCTATGTGTAATTTGCTTCAAGTAATTCAAAATAAAAACTACTTGATATATATATATATATATATACAACGCAAAAATATATATATATATATAAGTAGATAATTTATTTCCTATTTTTCACGACTGTATCTCCAATTCTATCTTTTTCAACAACAAAACAAAATAATTCATAACATATATGTAGTTAAGATACCCCCTCTAAGTCCATATGTATGTAACTGCACTCAACGTTAAGCCTGTTGTTGACCATTATAAATAGCCACTAGATAATCCAGAATTAAGGATAGCACAGGTGGACTCACTTGGTCTCCCAGTTGGCATCCGTGGCTTCCACCTTCCAGGCTGACGTCTCATTGACCCAGCGCTCGACCGTCAGGAAGGTGTCCTCCAGCTGTCACCACATCGTCGTTGGCAGGGCCGACATCTTGGTTACCTTACAATTTATTGAAGCTCCTGTTTGTATTCTGATACTTAACTTCTTCTTATTCTTGATGATAGAAACTTTGAACACAAAGAGCGTCGACTATTGCTAATTTTCGTTAGTTCAGAGTGGGTAAACGATTCTGTAATGTTGTTGGGCAGGACACATGAGGCTCCTTCTATGTGAAAATACCTTTAACACTTAGATTCTATGTTAAATGCTCTCTGTGTGTGAGAAATGTGTGATTCTATATAATCTTATATTGTGACTGGGCAGGACACATGCGGCCCCTTCTATGTGAAGATAACTTTAAAACTTAGATTCTATACATTGACATGATAGGGTAGCTTATCTACCACTGTCTATATCCCAAAGTACGGAAGGTTCGCTCGCTGACTGGCCTCACACGTTAGAAACCTTTCACCTACAAGGTCTGGTTACTTGAATTTTCTGGTAGGATCGGAATCTTGAAACAAATGAGGACTATTAAGCCATATATTCCCATTCGTACAGCACACATAATAAGCATATGTGTATTCTCCAATGGGGAAATTACCAGAGATGTGTCGTTCAAATCATCAACAAATTGTTCAACTGTTTGATGTAAAAAATGACTGGTGCTCTCTTATCCGGAATAAAATAGTTCTCTCTTAGTCTTGCCCATTCTTTATACCATTCTGATAATTATTTTAGGGTGACGCAACTACATATAGTGTAGCATAAAGTTTCTACAGCCCAGGTCTCTCTACCTACCCTCAGGTCATTTCTTGGATGGCCGCTGACGAAAGATGCAGCTGCCTTAGAGCCCTGCACACACAGGACAGGCAAGTTGTTGGACCTGTCACGTCTATCACAGGACAGGAATGTTGTTGGACCTGTCACGTCTATCACAGGACAGGAATGTTGTTGGACCTGTCACGTCTATCACAGGACAGGAATGTTGTTGGACCTGTCACGTCTATCACAGGACAGGAATGTTGTTGGACCTGTCACGTCTATCACAGGACAGGAATGTTGTTGGACCTGTCACGTCTAGCACAGGACAGGAATGTTGTTGGACCT
Source organism: Cordylochernes scorpioides (assembly GCA_030710605.1). NCBI lineage: Eukaryota > Metazoa > Arthropoda > Arachnida > Pseudoscorpiones > Chernetidae > Cordylochernes > Cordylochernes scorpioides. The sequence continues at coordinate 57,559,058 of CP092882.1, forward strand.
GTCACGTCTAGCACAGGACTATCTCTCTCTCTTGAGGTAACCTGGATTCCTGGAGCGTACTAAAGTCGCCAACTATCCGGGGGCACAGGACAGTGATGGGGTGTACTACTGTGCGTACACCTTAGTTTTTCATGATTCGCTCGGCAAGGACGCTCCCAATCGCGCACACACAGAGCGAAAGCCCAAGAGTTTCAGGAATTCAAGGCAAACCCACCGCCAGTGATCCTACATAGCGCGGGAGTTCCCTTCCCGCCAATAAACTTACGAAACGAATTCTTACTCTGTGGCAAGATTTGAAAGATTCAACTTGTTCACACCTCTATATATTGAAGAATTGCTACATGATTCACTGTTAACATCGCCTATTCCCAGTTTATCCTGGAAAACTTACTGTGACAGCCACTAATATAGATTCTGGCTGCCTAATACTTTTATCATTCATGGTCAAATTTAATTCTTTTCGATATCACTGAAGTCCGCTGATTCACAGAAGGGTTGGCTAAATATTACGGAACAAGTCAACCTTTTGTTGATTTTTGTTCCACTATAAGGCGCTCTGCCATTTAAAAATGCCCATGTGAGCGGTTAGGATATGTATTTTTTGTTTTAAATATATATAATTATATATAAAAAGTATCATTTAAAAACTTTACTGATTTCGATTATAATATTTATGCATCTTTTGGGGAGTCGATAGAGGGGTGGTCTAAACCGTTGGTTTTCGACCGCTACGACCCGGGATCGAATCCCGCATTGGGCACTTTTTTCTAATAAAAAAAAAAAAATTCAATGGGACCCCGATTCTTGCAAAATTCCAACATCACCAGCGAATGCAAGTAACTAAACGGGGCTCTGGCACATTTGTAAGTGCAAAAGTCGAACTGCTTTTCACGTGTGTAGACATGTGGTGCACTTACAGTAAAAGTACTCGCCTACTTCTTACCCATCATGATTATCATGGCCTGTACCACGTGTACTATGGATTTAAAAAATGCATCTTTGATCATACAAAGATCTAATATCCTCTCCATTAAAACATGTTCGCTAAAGATTAAGAAATACTTTCTTCTAAGTTCTTCGACAACCGCCTTCTCAGCGCGATGTAGGGACAATATCTTTTAAAAGTACAATTTATGTTTAGTTAATTTCAGCAACGATTTAAAAATTACTGTTTATAAGTTGAACCACTTGGATTATTTGCCTATGTGTTATCGCAACAGCTCTTGTACAAATTAGCTCTGCGTATTTTGCCAACATACTTCTGCAAAGGCTAAAGTATAGTTGCCTTAATACAGTTTTGTTACTATAAAACACTCTTTTCTGCTTATAGATTCTTACATCACTATAGAAAGTATTATAGCAGATTCGGATGATTTTTTAACCTTCTCCGCACGGCCTCATGAATCAAAACCAGCACTGAAATTTTAAGGTGCATACATCGAAACAAAGGTTGTATAGATAAGCTTTCACTGAACTGTTCTAAAGCTGTTGTTGGGAAATTCACTTGATCCACACTTGCGAGATTAACGCTGGGTTAAATAATAATTTTTGTTTGTTCTCTCAAAGAGAGATGTTTTGTTGTCGTGTCCAAAGAAGAGTCTCAGATGTTTCCATGCATCTCCATCACAGCAGCAGCAATATACACTATCTTGGGTGTGTAAAGCGGCTGCTCTGGGTCTAAGTCAATTTTCTGCAAGGCTGCGGCCATTGCTGGGCATGAGAATATGTGAGTAGGTGTTAGTTCCACACAGTTGTTGCATGCTCTATAGGTTCTTGTGCCATCTGGATGTATTGCCATTCATTTATAATGTTTTGTTCTAAGTCTTGTTATAGTTTGAAAGATGTTTTACTAGGCTTATTAGAAGGTTTTGTCAAATATAAACCCAACAACTATATTGCAGCGTTTAATTGTAAGAAACAACAATCGGTAAATGATAGCATATGAAAAAGTCTAATAAACATCAAGATGTGGAGGAGGCCTTTTTGATCTTTTTGATTTCCTTGGCGGCCCAGGTGGCCATCGTCTTGGTCTTGGGGATCTTGGAGCGGCGGCTCTGGTTGAGGAGCTCCGTGATGGGCCCCGTGTCTACCAAGGGCAGGATGTTGGCCCCGAAGGCGGAGCACAGGTCGCCTATCAGCCCCACGCAGGCCGTCACGTTGCTGTCCGACCGGTCCTGGTCCTGAGCGATCACTGTGATGTACTGAATCATGTGGGGAATGTGGGGCTGCAGCAGCTGCACTTCCTGATTAGGCGGAGCGTCCCGCTCTCCCTTGAGTCCTTGAATGATCCCCGTGTAGGCCTCCAGGCAGCCGTCGCGCAGTTCGTTCAGATAATCCACCATGTCGTAGTCGGCCTTATCGACCTGTACCTGGCAGGCCTGGAGGAGAGTCTGTAAGGCGATGTTGAGGTACTTGGTGAACCTGGTGCCGATGGCGAGTGCGATGTCTCCGATGACGGAGAGAACCTGGGGCTTGACCAAACGGTTAACGGTGGAGTTGCCAAGGTTCTCCAGAAGGAGGGTCATGATCTCATCGCAGTAGGGGAACACCTTGGCCTCCAAAGCCCGGCATATATCTCCGGTGAGGCCCACCGCGGCAGAGCATACTTGGTAGTCGGTGTGATTCTTGATGCCCATTGCCAGGAATGGCCTGAAGGCATCCATGTATTTCAGGAAGTTTTCTCCGAGAACCGCAGCTAGCGCGGAGACTGCCATGAGAGCATCCTCCTGGACACCTCCGCTGGAGGAAGTGAAGGTCTGGAGTAGGGCGGACATAATAGAGTCCGACACCTTGGGCGCGTCCTCTGAGGTCATCTTCCTGAGGACGCTCTGGAGGGTGGCGCAGAGCATGGACTGCAGATCGTAGTATTGTGTGCGATCAGGATTGCTCTGTACCTGGACTTCTAGCGAAAGGACCCGCTGTAGTCTCTCAAGGATAATCATGGTGGTATTCTGGATCCACACATAACAGTCCCTGGGGCTGTTCTTCACCAGTTCCATAAGGGCCTCGTAGGCTGCGCTGCGGAGGTTGGCCTGGTTTCCATCGGCCCTCTCGGTGGTATCCAAGAGTTTGGTGACGATGTGCTCGAAATACTGGCTCAAGCAAGAGGTCTCAGGGTACATGTTTTCTCCATTGACGTCGTCTGAATCGTAAGCTGCCTGAGCCAAGCTGTTAAAAGCCCAGCATATATTAGCGGCAACTCGGGCTTCCGAAGATAGACCCTTGATTAAAGCTTCAATTAGCTTAGGCAAATAAGCGGTGCTTATACCAGCTTCAGGGATAAATTCGCAAACCCGACCAATAGTCCAGGCAATGGTATCGCGCACAACGACACTCGGATCATCCATGAGTTCAATAAGTGTGGGCATGGCTTGCTCGGCCACGGGCTTTAGATAAGTGGGGTCTGGACCTTCCAAAATTGATCCAAAGGCCATGATGGCTGCATCCCTGTTTCTCCAATCAGGATGCTTGATGTACGCTTTGACGTAGGGCAAGACCTGGGGCACAATATCATCTTGGCAGCATGAAGCCATCAGCATGAGGCACACGCTAGCGCCTTTACAAGGATTCCAATCATCTTTGTCATCGTGCTCTTCTTGCTTGGTTAATTTCTCCATGAGGAGTGTCACTAAGTGGGGCAAAGCTCCTTTGGCGTAAAATCTTGACGTTCGTGAAGGTGACAGCCCCAATTCGGCAGCATCTGAGGCTTCGATGGAAAGATCAACTTCCTCATCACAAACGTTTGACCAGAATTCAATGCCTTGCAGTGCTATTTCCTCAACATCACTCTTCATGGCCTCCACAGTGATGGCAAACAGGGCTGCCTTCATATAGTACTCCATATGCTGGTAATAGAGGGACATGATCTTCACCAAACACTGCAAAGATGCTACGCGAACTTGCGTGTTTTGAGATTGGGTAGTTTCGCAAACAACTTGCATGATGAAATGTCTTTCGTTTTCTCTTTCAAATATGGCCCTAGTAAACTCGAGGGAATTCAATAACGCCAGTGTGGCAGCATGTTTGACATTGTCACTGGTCTCATCTTTGCGCATTCCATGGACAATTGCTGTTAAAAGATCGTTTGCCCGATGGACTATTATATATGGATCAATGTCTTGACAAATGTAACCGATTGCAACTAAATTAGCTTCTTTCATCATCTCCGAGCTTTCTGGATTGGTAACATTTCGAGTCAAAATTTGTATCAGGTCTGGCCATTTTCCTTGAGGTAGTTCCGCAATAGCAATATACGCTACACACTGGGCAGCTGAACTAGGTCTCACAACTTCAGTACCAAGTGTTGAAAGAACTTTTTCCTTCACATGTATTCTTACATCATCTGGAAATGCTAACCAACGTTGTTGATATTGCTGTCTTATTTCTGAATCTTTAGATGTAAGCATATTTTTAAGATGAAGCCCAGCTGCCATTCGGGCTACAGTTGTATTGTTTGGATTTTGTAAAACATCTGATAAAAATTTTAAAAATTCTGTTATATTACTTTCTTCGGCTTGTTTTAGATAATTTTGGGCTGCTTCAAGTTCACTTTTAACAGGAGAAACTATTTTTTCTAATATTTTTATTAAATTCATTTCTGAAAATGTATTCAACATTTTTCAGCAAATGTATCGATTCTGGAAAAAAGAAGAAATATATTTTCAAATTATAGTATATGCAATAAAATTGTATAAAGAATATATTCGAATATAAATTTCTCATAAAAGTGATGTATATGAGTAATTTATATCAAAATTTCAAATTTTTCAATTAAAATATCAAAAATATCAAATCAGTATCATTTTTTTTAAATGAAAGGTTTTGGAAATCAAGCAGTAAAGTGTTTGCGAGATACTCTTTCACTAAATAAGAGAGGTAAATATATATGAGTATAAATATATAAATTGTATATAAAATATATAGATAATATATATAATTTTTTATTTTTATATATATAATTTAGGATTATATAATATATTACACCGAAGTAATTCTAAATCGTTTTGTTTAACAAATTTTTACAGTGTTGTTAAATAGGAAAATAAAAAAAAAGTTCTAATGAATCTTGTTTTCAAATATACTCAGGAATAAAGCTTATAAACTTTTCATTTAAATGAAGATTCTTTATATATAATTTGATCTTTTTCAAATTCAATTGCAATTAACAATGAACATGGTCGTTTATATTCTATAATCCAAGCTTTATTGAATTCAAGTTAATAAATTAAACCTTTAAAATTTTTAAAAAGAGTAGTAAAAAGATATTTTAAGCTTACGAAAAAAAAACAATTCACTCTAATAAAATTATAGATAATATATACATCCTTTTAAAATTGTAATAAGAACATTATATTTTATTTCAATAAAAACATTTTTAATTTTGCGCATATATAGGTTTTGCACTTTAAAAAAAGACAACATTTTACACTTTGAATGACAATATTTTAGATTTTAATAAAATTTTAATAAAATAATAATTTTTCCCGCTATTTTCGAATATTTTTTAAATTTAAACAATTTTACTAAATATCCTTTATTTTTAATAGTAATACTTAACTGAAATTGGTCAATTTTAAACATTTTTCTCTTATATACGTCTTAATCAAGCAAAAAATAGAATAAAACAAATTCAATTTAGATTTCTCTCAAGTTAAAAAATGTTTAATATGGGGTTTATTTTTTTTCATATATTCGCTCGCTACACTTATTTTTAATATCAAATCAGACGCGATATCCCAACAAGGGATAATTGCGTCCAAAATTATCGTTATATTTATACTATCAAATTTACATTTTCAATTTAAAAATTACAAAGTTCAAAAAAAAAAAAGATAGTATTTAAAGAGAAAAAAAAAAAACAAGAAAGAAGAACACAATAAAAAATAAAATACAAGAAAAATAAAATTTAAGAGAATATACTAGATTAGATATCCTACACAAAGAAAAAAAAAACGATTTTGAATCTATAATTTGGAGTTGGAAAGAAAATTATAAAGTAATAAAATCCAAAACACTAAGTCTCTAGTTTTTTAGTCTATAGAAATAATATATAGGTTCCTCATCCAAGAAAGAAAATCACAAATATACCTACACACAATTTCTTGAATTTTAAAAATAGTCCCTACTATTTATAGACATATATAGTTCCTTGAATTCTCAATATCTTGCCGCTTTCTGTATTCTTGGAAGATGGAACATTCTATCAATAGGTGGCTAGAATCCTGTTTCCTCTTTCCACGCCTTAGATCGTCGACTGCTTCTATACCGAACAAAAAGTCTCCAACCCTTCCGTGGTTTGTAACAAATTGAAGATTGAAAAAGTCAGGGCGAAAATATTTTGGATTGTAGAACGACATTTGACAATTATTCCGCAAATGTTTCTTTTGAAGGAAAAATCGAAATTTATTTTTAGGAGAAATAACGATTAATTCTAACCTTTGGAATGAAATATGAAAGGATGAATTGTGAAGAGTAATGATAATTAGTGGACATGGCATCTGCCCGGTAGGCGGAACACTGTGGGTTAGATTCCTATTCCTGGACACTTTATTTTTCCGTTTATCATTACTCTTTACAATTCATCCTTTCATACTTCATCCCTAAGGTTAGAAATAATCGTTATTTCTCCTTAAAATAAATTTCGATTTTTCGTTCAAAAGAAACATTTGCGGAATAATTGTCAAATGTCGTTCTACACAATCATAAGCCGCATTATATTGCATTATATATTTAGGAATGCCTGAAGGAAACAACCGACGAAAATATAAATTAGTATTTATAAATATATCGTCATTCTTGCCTTTATGAAATAATTTATTATTGTTAGGGAATGTGGTATGAATGTTTGTTTATCTTTCTCAGATAGTTGATCCAAGTAATATTTGATTAATCTTGTTTCGATGTAACCAGAGAAGAGAAGCTCCGCCAGACAATGAACACAATTTGAAGTTGTTTTGAAATCTGTTGACTTTGCTTAGAATTATTAATGTAACCGATTCCAATAATTATTAATTAAACATTATATTTATTGATTTACAAGAGAGAGAACAAAATATAAAAGGGAAACTAATATTAAACAAAGGGACTTTTTTCGTATACTGACAAGAAATTATTCCTTAAACTTGGTACATGTAAGATATCTTTGATGCGAATATTTTCTTGGCCTTCACTTGTGCATGTAGTAAGTCTCAATATCTCCTTTGGCTATGGCTTGGGTAGAGAGTTTTGCCCTTCTCAGCTAGATTGATTTCACTTTCATAATCTATCACATTTTCCATCAAAGTTATGTTTGGGGTTAAATGTGCAGTGCATCCTGAATCTATACACCATATTTGCCTATCATTTCTCCTATCTGGTGAATCTTCAAATTCTTTTACATATGTTTCAAATGCTTGCTCATTAATTCCTCTTTTCACACTATCCACTAGGTTATTTGAATGTTCCCTACTGTATTTGTGATTTCTATAATCAGGAGTCCATTTCTTTTGATATCCTTGTTTCTGTTTATCTCGAAACCAGCAATCATTAGCTAGATGTCCCTTTTTATTACAAACAAAACATCTTTTTGGCTGAAATTGTTGAACTTTTCTATCTTTAATTCTGTATACTTGTTCATGCCCATTCTAAACCGATTGATTTAATCTCATATTTCTTCTTGACTCCTCTTCTCTTAGAGTTTGTTGAATCTCTTCTACTGTTGCCTCTCTCTTAGATCGTAAGACAATAGCAATATTTTCATACCTTGGATGTATGCCTCTGACAATATGAAATGAACGTTCTCTTGAGGTAAATTGATGCCCTAATGATGAACTTCTAGCAGCAATATTTTTTGCTCTTGTTATATATTCATCTACAGTTTCATTTTTTTTATCTCTCATTCTAATGTTCTTTAATTCTAAGCCTATATCAATATTTTTATCTTCCAAATTGCCTGTGTATGTTTTTCCCAGTGAGTCCCATACTTTCTTAGCATTTGTTTCTCCTATGAACATTCCAGCTTGTTCATTTTTGTCAACGTAGTGATGATTATCCCAAAAGCTTCATCATTTTTATCACTCCAAATCTCCCAAGAACTTTTGTCTTCCATATCAGGTTCTGGATCGGAAATTACACATTTAAATAATTTTCTTCCTCTCAGAACTGCGCCGATTTTCAACGCCCATATTTGATAATTTGTTCCAGAGTAGCAAAATATAAATAATATGAAGATATATATATATAAAATAATAATTTATATAAAAAAATATAATAAATACTTTGCTACAATATTTTAATTTCTCAACAATTCCCCATTAGACTTTGTGAGAGATTGTATTTATAATTTATAGGATCCTAGAAGAATCTGTTGTTAAGGTAAAATAAAGAACCAAGCGGTATCACGTCACGCTGGAAGATCGTCTGTTTGTCTTCGCCAGACGATGCATGAAGAATCCACCCGACCTTGAAAAACGTATTTAAGAGATACCATTACCGGGTCTTTAGAACTTCTCTTCTCCAAAAGATATTGTCTTCTAAAGAATGGGGTGATGATGCAGTTCTACATTCAAAGAGAAATGTCATGGCATCTTTCTTAGAGTTAGATTAAGGAAATATTTTTTGTGTTCCTTTGAAGAGTTGGTGCTCCCACAGAATTTTTTAAAATGTCCTTTACTATATTGTAGTAAAGTATTGTTGTTGTAATCAAACATTATATTTATTGATTTACAAGAGAGAGAACAAAATATAAAAGGGAAACTAATATTAAACAAAGGAACTTTTTTTTTTGTTTCGGTTAGCGCCTATTTACCTGTGAGCTTACACACACTCTGTGGTAACAATTAATTAATATATATACAACAAGTATTTTATTAATTTATTAACAGAGTATTAATTTTGATATTTATATTTTGTTACTCTGTAAACTTCCCTCTTTGCTTATCTTGTATTTTTATCCTACTCCAGCCTTGCACGCAGCCGTGCCCACTCATCTGCTATGGAAGCTTGGACTTTAGTCTACACCCAAGATTACCATAATAGAAAACTAAAAAGATTTGCGACCTCTCCAATCCACTTTAGGTCATTCCTGTCCAAAACACGCCCTGGAATGGCCACCACTACCATCCTTACTGGTCACGTTCTGGCAGATCTCTGGCATCCAACATGTCCTCACTGCCGGGAAGAGTCACAGACTGTGGATCACCTCCTCTTCTACTGTCCAGCTTTTATGCTACACAGGTTACAGACAGCCCTACTGCTTGGAGTACTAGATTTCAGCCCTGCCCCTACTTCCTGACTCCCTGCCGGCCTGGAACTACCTAGTTACCGGGTTCACCTCAGCAATCAGCTCTCCCCATGACTAGACTTATCTTCTAGACTATAGCTGTACAGCCTGGGTAGTTGGCGATTTATGCTCCAGGAGTCCGGGTTACCTCTATTTTCTCTCTATCTCTCAGGAATCAGGTCCAGGAATCTGGGTTACCTAAATAAATAATAATAATCAAATTATACTTTGTTCTTGCCTTAAATAAATTGCTGTGAGTCATCCCGAAGTTTGTCTTTTCTAATTTTCCACGTGGAAATATTAATAGGCGTCACATTTGAATATTGTCAAGAAAATATTGTCAGAAGACAAGTATTCCAAAAGTTCAATTAAAAATAATTTATTAATGCAAAATGTGCAAATTAATTTTACAAGAGATACTCTACAAGCATGGTAAAGGGTAATGACTAGACAAATATTTATGATGATAAACGGACAACAGAGTATTCAAAATAATTATTCTGTGGCTATATCTTTCTAAAATTCAAGGAGAGAAATATCTATTTGGTTTGAAAATTCCTTCAAATTTTCGTCCTAGCTAGGTTGCTAGTAGCTACCTCTACACTCATGGACAGAACTTAAGGAAGTAGAACGTTTTTAATATCGTCGGTGGTCTGTTTTTTTTTAACGGGACAGAGGCAATTTTGAACACATTTTGTTATCTTGTGTGTCTTGAATAAAGGTCACTGTAATTTCTTTCAGAGTTATTGTCTGAATCCCGATATACATACTAAAAGGTACAACTTCCTTAAGTTTTGACCATGAGTGTATATTGGTTATATCGTGTGTCTTCAATAAAGATCAGTGTAATATCTATTCCATATTTGTTATAACCAAATCGTGTTTGGACCTATTTTTAAAATATATCAGGTCTCCTCTCTTGCTTATCCCTAGTACACGTGGTACAGACCATGATAATCATGGTGGGTAGAGGTAGGCGACTGCTTTTACTGTAAGTGCACCACATGTCTACACATGTGAAAAGCAGTTCGACTTTGCAATTAAAATTGTGCCAGAGCCCCGTTTGGTTACTTGCACTCGATGGTGGGGTTGGACTTTTGCAAGAATTGGGGGCCATTGGAGCATTTTTTTTATCAGAAAAAAAGTGCCGAATGCGGGAATCGAACCCAGGTCGTAGCGGTAAAAAAAAACCCAACGGTTTAGACCATCCTTCCACCGATCCCCTCAGATCTCCTTATAACATGGTGTAGGCAATTTGAAGGACATTTAAGAAGTAAGCATTTTTGTTAAGAGAACTTTGTTTTGTGTATTGATATTTAAAATACCCATTTTTTTTTTTGGAAAATTTCTCCTTTTCAACTGAACCTAGGCCGGCTGCCTTATTTATATTGTAATATGGATAATTCTCTCCTCGCTGTATGACAAGATATCAGAGAGGCAGAGGTCCCAGGGTGAAGTTGTGGAAAGGTGGATGGATTCCAGCTGCGGGAGGATGGCCCACGTGTCTGGGGGTAGACAAAGTCCAGACGACATTCCAATGTGGGAGGAAGCGGGGGAGTGAGGGAGAACGGCTGTGACGACAGACGCGGCAAGTTGGCTGGAGGAATTGGGCCCCGAGACGGTGTGGATTAACAAGAGCAGGACAAGGAGGAACTTACCTGGGGCGGCATTGAAGGCAAGTGTTCATCTCCCATGTATAGTTATTGATATCCCTTTTAAAGTTGTGGTAATAAATCCATAGTACTAAGCTGTATCCAAAACGAACCCACATTGTCTTCTCAGAAACCTTGCACGCAAACATCGACGGCTGAGAAGCGTCGTAACAACTGGTGTCAGAAGTGGGATACAGCTTAGTTATCTTTTCAATTTCTGAAAATATTGGCCTATGCTAACCCGGAAGAAAATGGAAGATTTTAATAAAGTACTCGAAGAGATTAATAAGAAAATAGGCTCTATACAGAGTGATATGGAGTCCCGATTGAGAAGGCTCGAGAATAGTGTAGCTGATGTCCCTGTAGCCACACCCCTGTCTTTTAGAATAGCGGAGAATTCTCCTCAGTTAGAAACTACTGAATGCTTTTCAAAAATCAAGCCTCCTACCTACGACGGACAGACTTCGTGGAAGTGCTTTAAGACCCAGTTCGAAGTGGTGGCCTTGGGCAATCGCTGGAACTCCAGTGAGAAGGCAATAAACCTGGCCGCATCGCTCCGAGGTTCAGCCACTGAGGTTCTACAAGTTTGGCCTTAAATACCCATTTTCTGGTTTTTCAAGAAGCCTCTGGGACCAAAACAATTTTTGTCGCAGTGGTACAGTCTACTCCACGCTGACGAGGGACAACAGCCCGAAACGCATTCGTGGATGGCTTTTCTTGTTTTATCAAGAAAATGGGTTGGCCAAATATCAGGGAACAGTCTAAATCAACGTTTAGTTGGTTTCTGTTCCACTCTATGGCGCTCTGTCATCTAAAAAGCTCATGTGCTCGTGGTCAGGATATGCATTTCTTTGTTTTTAATACCTATCTATATATTTTAAATTAAATAATAGTCCCCCCCTATATAAATAGTTCTAATCTTTAAAACCCCTCATGTTGTCAAGATAAAAAAGTTCAAAGTGATAAAATGCGAATCAAAATGCTCTTCAATGCAACTTATCCTCGCCCTTAGCGCCCAAGCCACCGACCCAGGACGCCTGGATTTCAGGCAAAAACTCGACTACCTCTTCGCCCACTGGGACGACGTCCTCGTAGCGGCCCTGGCCGTTCTTTGTGCCATAGCAATGACACTCTGCCTCTGCAGACTCTCGGAAAAAGAACCAGGAATCCCGGAAGGCCCCAGAAAGCCTCCGATCCAGGAGTGCCCATCTACCATCATCGACGTAGAGGACCCCTCGACCCTGGATGCCCGCACCTAACATAGCCTAAAAACAGACTGTGGTCTCTGTTACGACTTGGATAAACCGATAAATGGTTGCGGGGCCCTCATGTTTCTAATCTAGGTATTTTTGAATGCACATTGAAGCATGTGTTGGCCATCACACCACCACCACAGATTACCTGCATGTAGATCGGCGACACGTCCTTCAATAGGGAACCGAAGGGTTTGCCAATGGGTGCAGCGTTGAAGATGATGTTAGGTTTGAAAGTGAGGGCGGTTGGCTTAAAGGTCGGGGGTGTGGGGCCCTGGAGGAGAGGCAGTCCGACGGCAAGATGGCCCGCCAACATGGAGAACTGTTGGACGTAGGCCTGGAGTGTGTGAGGCCCGTAGATGGTGGAGGCCCCCTCGTAGCGCTGGACCTACACGGCCACAATTGTTACCTCGCGGTGGTGAGAGCAAACATGTAGAGTTGGATAACAACTAACCATTTCATTTCGTCTACTGGTTGACTAGCTAACTAACTACTAGGTGGTGTCACAACGGCAATCCCTCTCTTTGCCAAAATTTCCATTTCAAATTTTATAAAATTCATAAAGCATCCAGACTTCAGTAGACAATAAACTTATCCCTGGATACTTTATAGATTTTATTAAATTATAAGTAAGGGGAATAACGTTTATTCCATTTCAAATATTCACTACTCCGCGAGTTTCGAATACAGCAAGGAAATACCAGAAATTCCACGGACCTCCCTAAAATTTCCCCATCACAGGAATTTCCTATCGGCTATTAAAGATGAAAAGGTAGAGAAGTCGGTTGTAATTGTAAAGACCGAAAGAGAAAGTTGCTCTCTGCTAAGTCACTTTCCTAGAATGGAGGTCGGCTTGGTTCTGGTTGTTCGCTAGCACCCTCTGTAACTGTAAATGCTCCTTCAAATCTCAATATCGACAAAAAATAAAAAAATAAATAACAACAACAAACAATCCCCTTATCAGAAGGATTTTTATATTTTCTTATCTCAAGCTTTGCTCACAGAGGTGATATCATAGCCAATAAGGATCTTCTGAAGCCCGATTATTGCTTTCTCTCTCTAGAATTCAGACGTCCATCGACAGATTTTCCTGAAACTTGAGGTTAGAGGAGTGTCTGAAAGACATGCTTTTGGTCGTCCTTCATAAAAACCACAATTATGAAGCCTTCAATAAACAGTTTATCTAGAAACTGTTGTTCTAGAAGAAATTGTGAGTTCAATTAAGAGATGAGTAGCTGCTAACCCCCTATAGCGCTTAGCAGACAGTCAGTCTGTGTGGGTCGTAATGGATCTTTTTTAGCCCTTCCCTGATTCCATGGTGATGTTTTTAGCTTCACTGAATCTTTTCCAGAGATAGTAGACTAAATTTCTGTTAACATTGAGTCTTTTGAGTCAGTTGTACGATAAGGAGATTCTTTTTCATTATATTATCATGATCATCTTTACTTTTAACAGTTTCAGACAAAATTCCATTTAATATAAATCACGGGGGCCGCACCTTGGTAGCTGTTTAAGGTAAATGTTACCAGGAAACTGGCTATTGAAACAGAGGAGTAGCGCCCATCCCATGTTCCGATGTAATCTCTATACAGAGCCTCACTCTGCGAGGGTAGATATGAGAGAAGAATGCACTGCAGGATTCCACACATGTAGATAACACTTGACATTGCCATACATGGTATAGGGAACTGTACTCAGAGTGTAGTTAAGTCAAACTCGTTCTAACTCCTTTCGAAATGGTCGCAGCCAAGACCATCCGAGTTTAAAAATCACGATTTTTGCTTTTAAAAGATGCATTGGTTAAACGGCTTCCAGTTCTTACAAAAGTCCAATTTCACCAGTAACTTCAAGAACCTAAACGATATTCCGGCAGCTCAGAAATCTAATGATTCTACCTATGTTGTGTACCACATGTAATGCATCTACAATATGAGAAGACTAGACCACCATGATAATCATGGTCCGTAGCATATGTACCAGAAACTATGGACGTTACTTGTACACCGTGGAAATCCCTACATCAGCAGTCCTACCTAGCTGCTCCTAGTTAGTTGGAGATATTTATAGAAGTGATTCCAAAATAAGACACAAAGAAGACAATAGAAAATTATTTTAAAATTTAAATCACAATAGCAGAGAGACAATTGATAATTAAAACAAATTTATCGACAACTCAGTCAATATTTACAGAATGAGGAAGAGATCACAAAAATATTTAGAGAAAATAAAAAGATAGCAAAAAGTGTGTTCGAACCAGGGACATCAGGTTCTAAAGTCTAAATCTTTCGCAGCTAGGCTATTTTGCCTATTATAAAATAATTTAAAGAAGAATTTAATATTTACAGATTTAAATTTTCAGCCGGGGAGTCTTCCCCACCGTACAAGTGTCCTCTTCCAAGCGATGAGGGGATCCTCAATAGCAGATAGTCCCACATTATTAATTTGAGATGGAAAAAGTGCGATATTTGATAAAATTTTGTATCTTTTTTTCTTCGGATTTACCCAGACCAATCTGTTTATGAACTCAATTGTTTTAATTAGGGTTTTTCTTGTATATATATTTCACTTTTAGGACAACCTTGTGGATCACTTCAGCTACTTCTATGAATCAATATGATTCAATCTGGTTATATAGAAGTATTATAAAGATAGAGGCTGCCTGGCCGGCATCCATATTTCTTGAAGTTAAAGATACTTCGGCCAGTAACACTTGCAAAAATTTAAAATACCAATATTATTCGCCGTTATGTATAATGAATTTTTATTATGTATAAAGTAATTGTATAATACACTGCGGTTTGTGATTGTAAAACAACACTTGAAGTTACACCGCATGAGTTTCTTTTCAATGAAAAATCAAAATTCATTTCAAGGTGAAATATTGACTATTTCTAACCTTTTTAGATGAGGTATGAAAGGGTGAATTATGAAGAGTAATGATGAACACGGAAAAATAATTCCCATCCCTGGACACTTTTATTTTTCCGTGTTCATCATTACTCTTCATAATTCACCCTTTCATACCTCATCCAAAAAGGTTAGAAATAGTCAATATTTCACCTTGAAATGAAATTTGATTTTTCATTGAAAAGAAACTCATGCGGTGTAACTTCAAGTGTTGTTTTATAAAGTAATTATATTATGTATCATTATGTATTTGCCATAATAATATTATTCGCCAAGTAATAAGAAAAACAACGTTTTTAAGAAAAACACGAACTTTTGGGACAATCATATGGATTTTGAATATCCGGGTCATCGCGTTTTGTGTGTTGAAATAAAAAAATATATATTTTGTCTTCGTCAGGAACAAACAAAAATTAAAACATTTGGCAAGGCGTTAAAAATTATTCTCTTGCCAAATGTTTTAATTTTTGTTTACTCCTGACAAGGAAAAAAGAATTTTGTCGAAACATCGAGGTAATAAAAATATTTACTGGCCGAAGTATCTTTATTTTCAAGAAATATTATATAGATGTACTCTTAGTGATGTGTCTAGTTGAAGATATGGCTTTGATAGTTAATAGCTAGTTCATAATACAATATAATGCGGTTTATGATTGTAGAACGACATTTGAAAATTATCCCGCATGTGTTTCTTTTGAACGAATAATCGAAATTTATTTTAAGGAGAAATAACGATTATTTCTAACCTTAGGGATGAAGTATAAAAGGATGAATTGTGAAGAGTAATGATAAACGGAAAAATAAAGTGTCCAGGGATGGAAATCGAACCCACAGTGTTCCGCTTATCGGGCAGATGCCATGTACACTAGGCTACCCTGGACATATTTCTCCGTTCGTAAATATTATATAAGGTAATTTATAATACAACATAATACGGCTTATGATTGTAGAACGACATTTGAAAATTATCCCGAATGTGTTTCTTTTGAACAAAAAATCAAAATTTATTTTAAGGAGAAATAACGATTATTTCTAACCTTAGAACAAGACAGTCAAGCCAGTATGGACGGCTGGACGCCGTCAGAACAACCAACGTCTTGACAATCAACCAACTTGCCTGGTATTCCTCAAATGTAGCCACGTAGGAGGAGTAGTCGTTACTGAGGCTGGTGACCACGGCCACAGTGTCCTGTGTCGCCAGGGCCTCGTCCAGTGTCTGTCACTCACAGTTGTCACCCCGAGTAGATGACAGTAGCAGATGACAACTTACTTGTTTCACCGCTTCCTTCAACCGACGTCCAGACATGGTCCTGTCGTCACCAGCAGAGTTTAATTCCAATATGAGAAATCTTTAGTTTATTTTGAAGATTAAGTAGAGTCTCCATGATTGTAACATTTATTTTTGGATATGCAAAATTTATCCACATTCAACAATATTTTCGAACGCCAAGAATACCTTGAAGATGATTGGCTTTCTGCCGTTTGGAAGAAAGAGAAAGAAAGACAAACACATTTTTAAATATCTAAACTATTGTTGCATCAATTTTAATACGTCGTACATTTATTCAAAATATTCTATGATATTTAATATTTATTTAAAACAGATTATATACAAGGGTATCATTCCTTTTTATACTTTCATTCCTTTTGTAATAGTTTTATTTTACATATATCTTGACGCTCCAGGAACCTGGGTTACTTAAATAAAAAATAAAAAATATATCTTGATTGGTTATTGGAGCGAGAGAAAACCTAGAGGAAGACTGCGGATCACGAAATATGAGGAAGACATCGAATAAATAAACAGTAACTTTAAAAGGTAATTTACTTTTCTTTATTTGCTTTAAGTATGGAAACCCGCTCGGGAAACGTGTATAACACCAAGAAGGAGGAAACTAAGGTCGACGACCCTGCAAAGCTGCAACTTGGTGCGACAATATTTCTTTTTATCAAATAAAATTTTAATGCCAAAGGGTTTCGAACATTTCAAAGTTGGAATCGTTGTGCTTATTGATCTTTTAGATAGTTTTTTAATATCATCAAATTGTTGTTGTTGTCGTGTCCAAAGAAGAGCTTCAGATGTTCCAATGCATCTCTATGACAGCAGTCGCAATGTACTTTATCTTCTGTAATAAGTGAATAGCGTGGCATGAATAATTAATGGACTCTTCGGGCAGTTCATCCAGTCTGTTCTTCAGAGAATAGATGATTTGAGGACTTTACAGTGATTTTTCGGTAAGGTATTATCAAAACTAAGCATAAAATGAAGAGAATAATATATTTAACCTATTTGATCACTATAGCTAGATGAAAAAGTATCCATAAGATAAAAGCACACTTAAGTAGAGAAATATTTAAACTAACAACAACAAAGGACTTTTAGAGACATTTAGTATTATATAGACTCGAACCGAAGTCCAAGAAAAAGGTAACAATGACATCAATAAAAAGGTAATCAGCTATATATAATTATAGTGATGAGACGTAACAATTACTGCGTATCTTCTAACCATCTTCTTTTTTCATTTTCAATGATATTCTGAACTTTTCTGCTGAAATGTAGAAATAGAAGCACAAGTAAGCTCCAATCGGTAAATGAATTAGAGAAAATCTTGTAAAAATCTTTAACATGTGAAATTGCCAATATTTATTCTAGGTCCCTTGAAAATAGGAACAATGAATATTATAAAGGGATACCCTGCTTATATAGATCTTGAATTTCCTCTCTGTGTGTATAACTCATATTTTAAACTATGGCCTTCGATCTAAATTTCTAAGCGGATTTTGAGACGAATAGCCATAGTATCCTTTGCTGTATAAGGATCCTTTTCAGATAGATTTTGAAGACTAGAAGAGACTAGATATCTTCATGTAAAAAAATAGTACAAATGTGATATTGCACTAGGATAAGGTTCATAAATAAAAAAAAAGAAGGAAAAAGGCATCTCCTTATCGGACAACTGAAACAAAATATATATAACTATATAAACTTATATAACTTTCAGATGCCCGATAAGGAGATGCCTTTTTAAAAAAAAATATCTTCAGTTATAAATGTTTGATATTTTTAGTGATTATATATACATAAAAAGGTTTTATAATATTTAAGGAAAGGTATAGAAAATTTCGATGTCGAATTGAGAGTATAATGTCAGTATAGCAAGCTATTACTGAACGATAAAGTAGAATTAAATATAATTTATATGAAAGATAGTTGTAAATTAATGATAATTAAAAACAAATTATAAAATATCACTATTATAAAAAATTAAAACCTTTTTGATACCCAAATAGTAATATTTTATAATTTGTTTTTAATTATCATTAATTTACAACTATCTTTCATACAAATTATATTTAATTCTACTTATATATATATTGAGAAGAACGTTTTAGTTAGTTGAAGAAGAGCTTTCCCGAAAGCTTCCTTTAATCAGACGAATAAAAAGAGTTGCGGAGTTATATAATTTTTTTGTAATTTGTCGAAATTCTTTAAATTTTATGTACCATATTTACATAGATTCCTCTTTAAAAATCTACTTATATAATTGCCTTATTCTGTCTGTGTGAAGTTCACGGATAGATTTTGGTCAGAATGGATAAAATAAAAAAAGTGTCAAGGGATGGGAATCGAACCCACGACCTTCCGCTTACCGGGCAGATGCCATGACCACTAGGCTACCCTGGACATATTTTTCCGTTCACATTTTTATTTTTATATTTTCAAGACACACACAGTTTGGGGCGGGACGTTTCACAAAAGAGACATCCACGGCGCCAATTTATAATTGTAACGAATAGTATTTTAATTAAAACATTTTTAAATTATATACGCACTCGGGTAAAACCCGGGCGTTGCCCGGGCCATTCGTCTAGTACTATATAATTTATCTCTCTCCATTGCCTTGTTTATACGTTTTAGTTAGCTGAAGGGCTTGCCCGAAAGCTTTCTTTAATCAGATGGATAAAAAGAGTTAGGGCGTTATATGATTTTTTTGTAATAGTGGGAAGAGTTCGTTATTTTGACTTGATTCCGGTTCCTGAAACGTGTCAATATAAACAACAGTTATAATATCTCAGACAATTCTTTTATAAGGTTGTTCTAAAAGTTCGTAAACATATTATTATTTATATTTTGTAAGTGTTTACAAACTTTTGCGACAACCTTAATAATATTGGCAACCTTGGTAAACGTATAACAGAATTCTTATAGAAGAATGATTTAATGTCTGATGTTCTCTATCAAGGGTGGTCAATCAGTAGGTGGGCCAAGTTTCAGAATTACAAGGTTGTCTCAAAAGTTCGAAAACACTTGCAAAATATAAATCATAACATAAAGTTGATTTATTATACAATACAATGCGTCTATGATTATAGAACGATGTATAACAAGTTTTACCACAAATGTTTCTTTTTTTTTTACAGGGGACGAAAAATCGTAATTTTAATTATTTTAAGGAGAAATAACGACTATTTCTATCCTTAGGGATGAAGTATGAAAGGATGAATTGTGAAAAGTAATGATGAACGGAAAAATAAAAGTATCCAGGGTTTCCCATTTACAGCAAAACTTGTTATACATCGTTCTATAATCACAACATGTTTACGGGATTTTGAGACAATCTTAAAATAAACAAAGAACTCTGGGAATTCTCTGAGAAAGCGATTCAACCTACATAACAGTTAGTTCAGATGATGTCTCTGTCTTGAAACTCAGGACATGTCAACTCACGTGATCTCCGCAGGCATTGCAATGATGGCAAGTTTCCCCAGTTTGACGATCTGAGTGGGAACAATCTCGGGCTGCCACTTGACAGGGAAGGACATCTGTGCCACACACAGCTACTGGTCACCACCATATGTTGGGATTAGGCTGTGGGGAATAGAGCATTATGTTCGATTCCTTTTTAAATATCCCCCCCCCTCAACAAATATAAGATTGTTCCAAAAGTTCGTAAACATATTATTATTTATGAAAATTCGAAACTATTATAGACGCGTATGATTCTTTTAAAATAAAACAATTTCTATTGCCTTTACTGCAATGGAAAAATTAATGGGAAGGCCTGGCTCATCAGTGGTGAACCCTCCCAGCGGTTTCGCCAGTTTAATGGCTGGAATAATATGCTGGGAGAGTTCACCACTGATGAGCCAGGCCCTTCAATTATTTTTTCCATTGCAGTAAGGGCAGTAGAAATTGCTTTATTTTAAAAGAATCATACGCGTCTATAATAGTTTCGAATTTTAATAACAGATGGCGCGCTAATGCATCATAATATTATGATTTATATTTTGCAAATGTTTACGAACTTTTGGGACAGCCTTGTAATTCTGAAACTTGGCACACCTGCTGATTGGCCACCCTTGATATAGAATATCAGAGATTAAATCATTCTTCTATAAGAATTCTGTTATAATTTTACCAATGTTACCAATATTACTAAGGTTGTTCTAAAAGTTCGTAAACACTTGCAAAATATAAATCGTAATATGTTTACGAACTTTTAGGACAACCTTGGTAATATTGGTAACCTTGGTAAAATTATAACAGAGTTCTTATAGAAGAATGATTCAATCTCTGATGTTCTATATCAAGGGTGGCCAATCAGCAGGTGGGCCAAGTTTCAGAATTACAAGGTTATTCTAAAAGTTCGTAAACACTTGCAAAATATAAATCATAATATGTTTACGAACTTTTGGGACGACCTTATATTTCACCAAAATTAAATTTAGTAAACCTCATATTTATCAAGTGATCACAAAAGTATTTTACCATACCTTAATTGACTGTTTCAATCACCCCCCCCCCCATACATATAATGTCTGATTTAACTTACAAACAAGATTTCTATCAGAAAGCAAGTTTCCCTGAGGTTAAGCAGGTGAATGTCCTTATCAAATTTCCCAGAAAAAATCTTCTTTTGCCTCACTTTGTGGCACACAATAAGCCAATATATATGTAATTGATAAAATGAAAGGATTGAAATGTCTTAAAATATAATCGGTAGATGATAGATTCGTCTCAAAATATCACATATTTCTGTATTTCTCTATTTACGAATATTTATATATGTTTTAAAGTTGATACTATTTATTACAATTTCGATTAATAAAGAAGTCAAAATAATATATATTTGAAGATATTTAAAAATAAATTCCTTGAACCTAATTTAAATGATAAATTATTCTAAGAGTTTGCATTCTATATCACGCCCCCAGAAATGAAGAAAAAAAAAGTGAAATAAAAATACCCTAAAGTTAAAGTTGAGTTGAATAAGCCAATAAGGCTTTAAAGCTGCCAATTTTATTCACCAGCTAATAAAATGTATTTTAGTAAAGACATAAACGTCTAAAACAGGTATTTCGTTAACATATTCTAAGGAAACAATGGTGGTGGTAGGGTGATGTCTTGTCCATGGAGCAGATAAGATCGGTAGGTGCACCCTGATCACAATACTAACCAACCCTGCCCAGCACAAGTAAGGGATTGTCCTGTAGGGCGAAGTACGGTGTCATGAGCCCCGAGCCGCTACGGTAACCGTGAATAGGGAACTCTGAAATGTGGCTGACTAACGGGGCAATGGTACCTCTACCTTTCCATTCCATAAAGATAGAATAAAGATAATGATGATGATAAGATACAGGGTTGTTTTAATAAAATTGTTGGGACTAGAATTTGTGTCGTAGACCGATAATTAAATCGTCCATGGTGTTTGCTATATAAATATATGTATTTAAAGATGCACTTCCCCTTTTAATTATAAATCGGATCGATGCATTGTTTATCATCCTAGTAAACAACTTTGCTAGTTATAAAGAAAGAGCCACAACACGAATTTTGACAAATTCAAAAAAGCCAACAACCTGTATACCATGGTTTCGTGTATAACTTGCCACTTTACCGGCTTAAACACCTGTTTGGTAAATTCGACCGATTCCATAACCTCTCTCGTAGGATGTTATGAAATCGAAGCCGCCCCTTTACTGATGAGGACCAAAGCCCGTAACTATGGAATACAGGTTGTTTATTTTGTCTGAATTTTCCAAAACTGGTGTTTTGGTGGCTTATTGTAAAGTTTTTTACTGGGGAGATGTACAGTGAATCGTTCTGATGTATAATTAAAGGGAAAGGTGTCGCTTTAGGTACATGACTATCATTATCCCGCAACTTTATGTTATATAATTGTATATACGAAATACGGCACGTTTTTATGATGAAAAAAATGTATAGATTTCTATATTCAGAAATAGTGCTCGCTAGGATATCATACCTCGCCGGTAGCCAGCAAGATGGGCTTGGGGAAGTGACAGAGCTTCAGGCTGCGAGATGGCCGCTGTACCAGGTCCCGCACAAGGTTCCACCGACGGGAGCTGGACGTGGCGCCCTGGTAGAAGTCAAACTCCCCGGGGGAGTCCGTGGTCCCGGCGGCGAAACTGTAGCCCAGGGCGGGCAGGCAGGTCGTGCCCTGTCACGTTAGGAATAGGCGATCAAGTACTACCCTTCAGTAACAACTCCAAAGATCGCAGTAGGGTAGAAGTCTGAAGTTCACTCACAGTATCGGAGATTAGGATCACAGGGAATAATTATCAAGAACTACCTCTACCTCAAAAACGGCCATTGCCAGACTAGCGGTTAGTTGAAGCACCACTGAGTATAATAAGAGACATCTATTTTGAAAATAATTCTCTTATTCGCTCTTACCTCTAAGTTGAAAATTAAACAATTCTTCCCACCTTGTTCTTTTGATAGCCATAATGGAAGAGAGTCTCTTTCTAACCCAGAATTAATTATACATTCAATTTTACTGGAAGGTTGAGTGAGATGGAGCAGAAAGGCTTTCCAGTACCTTGAAGGTGTCGTTGTAGGTGACCTCCACGTTGGTCATGTCGACAAACTGGTGGATATGTTGGGCCGAGGGGTGAAGTCGTTCGGTGGCCGTGGTGAACAGCTCCTGAAAACACATGCAGGTGTTCTACGTTGGGGAGCTTTTCTAGAATATTCTAGTCAATGGGTGTATCAAAGGGTGTGTATTTCAAATACTCGATATTCCGAACAAGTAATAGGTTTAGTTATTTTTTTATACTCGGCTATACGATGTAACCTTCGACGTAATGCTCCCGAGACACTTGGCCGTTGGTGTTTGACATCTCAAAATGATAAAGAATACCCTTTAAAACTGGCTGTTAACATTCATGAATAAACTTTAGGAAGTGGAAAGTCTTTGATATCTCTGGTTGTCTGTTTTTTTTTTAAAGAGACAGAGGCAATTTTGTACACACTTGGTTATTTCGTGTGTCTTCAATAAAGGTCATGGGAAATCAAATATCTTTCATAGTCATTGTCTGAATCCCGATATACATGTTAAAAAGGCACAACTTCCTTAAGTTTTGTCCATGAGTGTATATTCCTAAGCGTATATATCTTCAGCACGGATAGTTTCCAATGGAGGTTATGGCAAGGCCTTTATACTTTTTATTCTAGGTTTATCAAAGAATTCATCACTACGTTTGATTCCTTTGGATTTTAATCTATTCATAGATTATTTACAAGTGGAACTAGATAGCTGTGATACACAGAGAATTATTTTAAAATAAGACTTTCTTTATATAAAAGTCAATATGATATTTGAAAACTCCAGTTATCGTACTGTATGATACTTAGCTAGAGAATTTTCATTACAGAAATATAGAGAGTACTATATATAGATAGATAGGTGCCATTGCTGAGATGGTCAGTAAAACAATCGGAAAAAAATTGCATGAAAATAGTTTCAAATATTATCTAAAGATGGCACACTCAAATTTTATATTTTTCTTCAATTATATATATATTTGATTGTAATTTTTATAATAATTTTTTCATCCAAAAATTTCCACCACCTACTTTGTATTTTAAATGATTTCAACTGTGATATTATAACACTATGCGGGGGGCTGAGTTTGTGTATACAAAAATGTAATGCCTCGATAAAGGTTGGCGTTCAGCCAGCCGAAATATTGGCAAAATAAATCTTTTATTAAATCCAATATATGCCTTTTTATTATCTAATATATATATATATATATATATATATATATATATATATATAATTATAAAAATAAATAGTTGTATAGTTTTATAGTTAAGTATTCTATTAAAATTATCTTCATTATTTTGATTATTTAAATTCAAATTATAAAATTTGTAAATTGTTATTATTTAGTATAGATAGAGAGAAAAAAAAAAGTCCTTTACTTCTAAAACATCATCTAGTTAATTATATATTTATAATTAATAACAATAAAATTTAACAACGTAACATTTAACAATTTAACAACTTTAAATGTAGAATCACTGTTATATTTTTATTATATAGTTTTTACACTATATATATATATATATATATATATATATGTAGTGGTTACATAGATTCAGAATGTAGTTGGGAGACACAGAAAAGGTTTCCATACCCCGTAGGAATTCGGAAGATAACAGTAGTTTGTTGAAGGCTCGAAAATACAAGGGGGATCAATAAATAAGGTGAATTATCTTATTTCTTAAAAATTAAAAAAGCAAAAATAATTTAAACCACAGAATATTAAAATATAACATCGAGAGACTATTTAAGGTGTTCTGATTATTTTCCCCACTCGCGGCGCGAGACTTATAAATAAACTAAATGGAAGCTCCCTTGAAGGATTGCACCACGCTTGAACAACGTGCAGTTATTCGTTTCTTGAATGCAGAAGGTATTCAAGCATCTCAAATATGCCAAAGAATGAAAATATCTATGGTGAGTCTTGTTTGTCTCAAAAAAATATTTATAAATGGGTTAACGAGTTCAAAAATGGACGAATTACATGTACCGATATTGAGCGACCTGGACGACCAAGTGTTACAGCGACGCCAAACACGATAAATGCGGTTGAAAATTTAATTTTGGAGGATAGAAAAATATCCATTTTTACCATAGCCGACAATTTGAATATAATCTATGGAACTGTGCACACCATTATTAAAGAACAATTGCAATTTAGAAAAAATATGCTGCAGATGGATTCCACATTTCCTTAATTTGGACCAAAAAATTAACCGTATTCGGGTTTCAAAGGCTCTGTTAAAGCGGTATGAAGAGGAAGGTGATCATTTCCTTGACCAAATTGTAACTGGAGATGAGAGTTGTTGTTATCATTATGATACTTCGACAAAACGAGCATCTATGGAATGGAAACGAGACGACTCTCCAAGACAAAAAAAAAAAAAAAATCAGGTCTCAATGTTCGGCCGGTAAAGTTTTGTTAACAATTTTTTGGGATGTTGATGGACCAATCTGTCTTGATTTTTTATCCTCAAGGCAACGTATGAACAGCGACCTTCATTGTGACATTCTTGTAAATAAGCTAAAGCCCGGTATAAGAAACAAAAGAAGAGGGAAGCTTAGTAAAGGTGTTCTCTTGCTTCATGATAATTCAAGGCCGCATACATCATGTAAAACTGTATTTACAATCATTAAATTAGGTTTTGAAGTTTTAGAACATCCTGCATATAGTCCAGACCTAGCCCCCTCTGACTATTTCCTTTTTGGACTACTAAAGAAGGAGTTAAAGGGAAAGCGATTTGACTCGGATGAAGATGTCCAGAAAGTGGTGCAAGATTATTTTCACACGCTTCCTAAGAGTGCCTATAAAGAGGGTATTTACAAGTTGCCAGAACGATGGAGACGATGTATAGAAAGCCAAGGTGATTATTTTGAATAAATCAAGTCCTAATTTTTAATATCGTTCTTATTTTTTAAAATAAATTATAATTCACCTTATTTATTGATCCCACCTTGTATTTAGTTTTCAATATGTTACTCTCAATATTTTCCCATCGCTGTAAAAAAGGAAAATAGAAGTTTATTTTATTTGAAAAAGAAACATTCGTGCGCTTAGTGTTTGTATTTCTTACAATACTCTCTTCAATACGCTCTATAAATTTATTTACAATATTCCTAATTTTTGGATGTTCAATGTTTATTTCAACTAAAAATATAATTCAGAGAAAACACAGCTACATCAACAGTTTA
Source organism: Cordylochernes scorpioides (assembly GCA_030710605.1). NCBI lineage: Eukaryota > Metazoa > Arthropoda > Arachnida > Pseudoscorpiones > Chernetidae > Cordylochernes > Cordylochernes scorpioides. Next base: position 57,585,177 of record CP092882.1, read on the forward strand.
TTTCAACTCCCGACATTTCATTACTTTCCCGTCACTCTCTTCAGGGGGATTCCCATCATTTCACTGAAAAGAGTGACAGGAAATCACTGAACCGTCAGGAGTTAAATAAACTATAGGTTTGTGTAGCTGTGTTTTTCTCTGAATCAACTTCTAACCAGCAAATGATCTTCAGAAATAAAAATATAATTCTTGATGTATTTCGTTTCAAATTGATGTAGAACTAGTGTTGATGGATGTTCTTCGTTTGTTTCCCAATGACGTTTTCCATCCTGGAGTGTTGGAAGGTAAAATGAAGTAGAGCTATCTCTTAATTGAAAGTTTTTATCTTCTAATTTCATATTAATTAAATCCAATGATTTACGCGGGCTAATGTATATATAGAAGTTAGGAATTGAAACTAGCGAGAAGGTCTCTGAAAATTAAACTCTCGACACATCAGGCTGGTATTTATTCAATATCTGAATAGGGAGATTAAAATTAAATTTTATTCAAAAAAAGCGCTAAATATTGGTGCACGCGATCTACCTATTCTTCGCGAAATACATGGTGTCGCTGGAGACCCGCTGACGATTCTCCACCAAACTCTGCAGAAATGGCAGAGGCGCCATATTCATTGTACATAGTATCATGTATATATATAATTATCTTTTTAAAATAGTGCAGACTGTGTAATTTTGCATGTATTGACAAGACGTCAATAAAATTATTTTAATTGTCAAAAATTGTCTACAAATTGGGTAATTTCGATCAACAAGGTGACAACTTAAATTGTATTATTGGGTCTTTGTTCTGTACTCACCCAGGCTTTCTGGAACTGTCTTTCTCCGATAATCTTGGTGCTCTCAAACATGTCCTTGCCGGGACCGAAGGCGAGGCAGGTGTCATCCTGGGGTAGGACAGATCAGATCCCTGGACAGAATATTTATCTAGGGGCATCTCTCACCTTGCGACAGGTACTGGTCTCGGGGTCGCAGGGCTCTCCAGTCGCCAAGCACCTCGCCCCCAGGATCTTCGGCGAGACGTCGCCCTCGCTACCTTGCAGGAAGCCGGCCACGAACGGGCCCTGAGACATTGTCGATATTACGTGACTCCGTTGTTGACACAAACATTGATATATTAGCAGTTGACAGACGTCCTATCTTGTGCCGTTCTCTATCCTCCGAAATTCAAGAGGAACAGAATCCTCAAGATTTGCAAGAGAAAAATATTCATTTTCACTAGACACAATCGGAGTAAGATAAACCTCCCCAAAAGCTCGACGCCAATGACCTGCGTTCCAATTTGTTACATCACAAACCTTTCTGGAATCTATGGTGCTGAGAGAGTTGACAACAGACATTACGTACCTTGCCAGGAAGATACTCGGGACCGTTGACGGCGCGTTCGAACTTCAGAGCCGCGTAGCCTTTGTTGTCGCTGGAGATCAGCTTGTTGGTGTGGTTCATGCTGGTGGTATGGACGGCGAACCAGCTGCACACACGGTCTCTGGTGCCACACATAGGTACAGAATTGTCTGTCTATTGATACAACAGACAGATACCACATTGTCTGTCCAGTGGTGCCACACACATGTACCACACGATATGTCCACTGGTACCACACGGTCTACAGAGGAGGGCCACATCATGCTGGTCGAGTTGATTTGGTTTTGACGAATTGATGAGAAACAACAACTTACAATAATACCTCAGTACCCACTTTTCCTTATTACTGTGGAACATCGGAATGCTCTTTTTATTCTAAATCGTTTTTTTTTATTCCATTTATAAGGTATCTGCGTTGACGTTCTTGTAAGCTGTAAGTTTACAAAAGGGTCACTAAACAACAATGATGACCCATGGTATAAAATATCCACGACATACATCATACACAAATGTTGGCTATGTACAATATATCTTTCCATTTTATAATTCTCTATTATATAACTCTTTGATCAATTTTGCGTAATGTACATCCTTTGTGTTTTGTCTTCTCGACAAATTCTTCGACATTATCATCAAACATGTTCCGAACTCCCCAAATGGCAGGGATCTGTCTAGATTCAAGGCGGCTTTAAGCTCCTGATCTGGACGTGCCCTCCGAGAGGGCTACGTTGATTGTATATATCTCTCTTCATTCCTACCATTATTATTACCTTATAACTCCCTTTGAGTGTAAAGATTGACGAGATGTCAATAAAGTTGTTTAATTGTCAATTGTCACTCTTTGTGTTGTAATATGTGTTTTAATATACGTTGTGTGTGTTAAAATGGGGGTTTTCAAAGATTTTTTAGAGTAAATATCTCTATCTCTCGCCCCCTCTCTCTCTAAGGTCATGGAAAAACTTCATGTTTTATTCATAAAAACTCTGTGTAAACCTCAAATGAAGAGCATTCTAGTAGTCACTCAACTGTAAAAAAAACTACCAAATCTCCCGATTTTTTTACTAAATTAGGATGTTTATATACAATAATCAGAGATGAGGACTTGCCTTAAAGTGTCTGTGAGGGAGGCAAATCCCTAGTATGTATCGTATAGGCTGTGGTATATTCAGTGTAGAAATTAACTATATTCTGCTCTAGGAAATATTTCACAGTAATTCTGAATTGGGGAAGAAAAAACTTTTTTTTTTTTAATTATAAAGACGTATATAAACACTCATGGACAAAACTTAAGGAAGTGGAAAGTCTGATGACGCCTATCGTCTGTTCTTTTGAAGGAGGCAGAGGCAATTTTATTCACATTTAATTATCTAGTGTTTTTTTCAATAGAGGTCACTGTGTATGAAATATCTTACAGAGTTATTGTCTGAATACTGATATAAATGATAAAAGATACAACTTCCTTTTGTTCATTGAGTGTATATATGATATTATAATGTTTATATGTAATGTGTATGTATATTAAAAGGTAAATAATCAACCTTTGTAAGTTGTGTGCTCCAAAACCATGTCTAAGAAATCGCACTTCTTTTTGTTTGTTCTTCGCTTTTACAGAATCTTCAACTAATATTATCGGAATAAATATTTAAAATCCATAATATATCGTATAAAGCCTCACATAGACCCTTGCAGTAACGCCTTAAAATCAAAGTTTGAATCGTATAACAAAACCTGGTGATGAAATACATATTATTTCTAAGGCCTAATTGGAGGTCGGTGGAAGGATGGTCTAAACCGTTGGTTTTAAACCGCTATGACCCGGGATCGAATCCCGCACTGGGCATTTTTTTCTGATAAAATAAAATGCTCTAATGGCCCCCGATTCTTGCAAAAGTCCAACCCCCCAGCGAGTGCTGGTAATCAAACGGGGATCAGGAATATTTGTAAGTGCAAAGTCGAACTGCTTTTCACATGTGTAGATATGTGGTGTACTTACAGTAAAAGTAGTCGCCTACTTCTATCCACCATGATTATAATGGCCTGTACCACGTGTACTAGGGGTAATCAAAAAGGCCTAATGAAAACAAAGAAGGTCAAGATTAAATGGACCAAAGGCGTTTGACCTTAGATTCCAGAACAATGGATGAAATCCATCTACAAAACTTGTGTGGTGAGTAAACCCATTATAAAGTTAGGTAGGTATAAATGGAATAGGTAAATGGTCAGGGTAAATGGATCCGGCGTTATTTGTCTTCTAATTTAACTACTAAACCACTTGGGATGGTAGAAGAAAGACCATAGCTCTAAATCTCCAGAACTCAAGCGATTGTTACAAGAAGAATTATGTTGGTGTTTAAATGCACGTTTTAGCACTTTTTAGTATTCACATCGAATTCTAAATATAGCTAGCAGTAAATAGAATGAAATTATTCATTACAGAGACCCAGTGTCTTCAAGTATTTCTTTGAAATCATTTGAATAAGTATTTAAATACTCTGTTTTTAGCTCTCGACAAATAGAAGACGGGGCTCTGGCACATTTGTAAGTGCAAAGTCGAACTGCTTTTCACGTGTGTAGACATGTGGCGCACTTACAGTAAAAGCAGTCGCCTACTTCTACCCACCATGATTATCATCGCCTGTACCACGTGTACTAGGGATAAGAAAAAAAAAGAAGAGGAAATGCTGCCTAGTTTTGTCGAGACTAAGAGATATCAGGCACCTAACTATCAGCTTGTAGACATAATCTGAGACTTTGTGGCTGAAAAGAATTTTAAATTTTGTCGGCAAAGTTTTCATTTTTAACTTACAATTTGAAATGGAGCCATTTATTACGTTTAATTATAGTTTTTAATACAATATAATGCGGCCTATGATTATAGAACGACATTTGAAAATTATCCCACATGTGTTTCTTTTGAACGAAAAATCGAAATTTATTTAAAGGAGAAATAACGATTATTTCTAACCTTATGGATGAAGTATGAAAGGATGAATTGTGAAGAGTAATGATAAACGGAAAAATAAAGTGTCCAGGGATGGGAATTTTTTCGTTTATCATTACTCTTCACAATTCATTCTTTCATACTTCATCCCTAAGGTTAGAAATAATCATTATTTCCCCTTTAAATAAATTTCGATTTTTCGTTCAAAAGAAATACATGCGGGATAATTTTCAAATTATAGTTTTAATACAATTCTATTTGCAGGAATTTGCTATTTATGGACATAGCATTTGCTTAGCAGCATTTTAGTTCAATCTACCTAAGATTTTCCAATCATAAAATCTTAAAGCTTCAATGAATACAAAAAATTAGACAAAAAATCATATATAAGAAAATTCAACAATGCAATAATAGATAGAAAGTCTGGCAGGTTAAACCGGCGAGGTTTCAGGATGATGCTCTAAGCCTTTCTAATATGCTTCATAAAATCTGATTATTAATGAAAGAAATTACTCTTTAATAAGATGAAAAGGCAGTACCAAATGATTCTATTTTAAAGGCTCTATCACACACATATATATATATATATATATATATATATATGTAGTCGATCCTGTAGGATGACTGTAGTGTGTTGGTTAAATGCAGTCGTTGTGGCCTCAATGTTAGAGTGGGTTCAGGCGTGAATGTATTGCACCAAAGAACAAGACATGGTAGATGTCACCACGGAGATGGAGAGAGAGTAAGTGAAGCCGACACCAGTCAGGTGAGATCTATCGAGAGGGGTCTGTCAATACTTGTGTCTCAAAGCGGACTAATCTGTTTGAGTAAGAAGGGGGCACACCTGGGAACCCGATATGTTTTTCGGACCTTTTTCCTCTACTGGCGCCGGCTGTCGCTCACTCGAAATTTTATTTATCACCTTGGAAATTACACTATAACTATATAACACATGGGGACATAGGTATATATTGGAATATATTACAATATATATATATATATATATATATATATATATATATATATATATATATTGTGGTATAATATAATAATGTGGAAAGAGAAATAATCACACCACAAGTTGGAAGAGGAACCCAGGCAACCAGAGAGAGAGAGGGAGCGCGCCGGGCCCGGCAACAGCCGGGCGGCCGTTCGTGTCGCATACAATCCTCAACTGTCTTAAAAGTCCCAAGGTGTTGACGTACGGGCCCCATTTGCCGCCCCTTGGAATGTCGCTGCTGTCTCAAGTGACCGGACTTTACATCCCGTCTCTCTCTGGGCTGGCTCTAGGTTTGCTTTATTATTCCTGGAAGAGTATATATTATGACATATATATATATATATGATACCATCTGATAACTTAAGAGTACATAAGGACCCCATCACTTGCGCCTTGTAAGTTCAGAAGAAATCATGGCCACTTACTTGAGAGCCCCGATGGGCTGGTTGTTGAGGTCGGTGAGTTTGAGCAGCACCATGGTCTTGTCCACGTCGTGGGGATACCTGGCACATACGTTAGGACAACTAGGGTATGCCCTTGTCATGGGTTGATATGATGGACTTATTACCATTTCATGCCAGGATGTGACAGCCTAGAAGTCTGATATAAACAATATTGTCCTCACATCCCAGGATGTTACACAGCATAGAAGTCAGATAAAAACAACATTGCCCTTAAATTATAACCTAGAAGTTTGCTAAAAACAATATTGCCTTTATATCCCAGAATTTAACAGCCTAGAAGTCTGAAATATACAATATTGTTCTCACATCCCAGGATGTAGCTGCCTAGAAGCCTGATGTATACAATAATTCCCTTACATCCCAATATGTGACACATCTAGAAGTCTGATAAAAACAATATTGCCCTTACATTACAACCTAAAAGTTTGATAAAAAACAATATTGTCTTCACATCTCAGGATGTAACAGCTTAGAAGTCTGATATAAACAATAATGACCTTACATCCCAGTATGTAAACATGGCCACTAAGTGTCATATATAAATAATATTGTCCTCACATTCCAGAATGTAACAGCCTAGAAGTTTGACATAAACAATATTAATACAAAGCAATAACGCGCCATCTATATAATACAAATGAAAACATCAAAAGGCGAATGTTTCTTTTCACAAATAAATCAAACTTCTACTGCCCTTATTGCGATGAAAAAATATATTGGGAGGGCTTGGCTCCCAGAGCCAATAACAATATTACCCTTTCATCCCAGGATGTAAACATGGCCAAAAAGTCAGATATAAACTATATTGTCCTTATATCCCAGGATGTAAACACGGCCAAAAAGTCAGATATAAACAATATTGTCCTTACATCCCAGGATGTAAACACGGCCAAAAAGTCAGATATAAACAATATTGTCCTTACATCCCAAGATGTAAACACGGCCAAGAAGTCTGACATATTCCTCAATGACGACCAACCAACCTGTCCCGTTCTTCCTGTGGGTTACTGAGGTAGGCGGATGGACTGCGGTTGACGCTGGCGTTCAGGAGGACCCCAGCGTTCCACCACACGTGGCCCGGACGTACGGAGTTGTGGGCCCGCTCGATGCTCTGTCACCACGGGGAGATTTACTCGAGGGGAACTCTTCAGAGAATGTTATCTCTTGTTCGATAGCCTCACATCTGGCTTCAGTCAAATCTCAAAATCCTTTATGTATATATAAAAATAGTATTTATTATTCAATAATTTGTTAACGTGATAATCTTATTGAAGGACTGACAAGTTCGAAATCTTGAAAATAAAAGGTTGTACAAGAAACTTAACCCTGGAAGCTATTTAATAAAGCATTGTTTAAATGGCGTTCTCGTTCTCACACCCTTTCAGCTTAAATTTGTATTTCATGATTTTTCAGGATGCCCCAAAGACCATCTTTTTTTGGTCGTTGAAGTACAGTTGGCACCACACTGATAAAGGCCAACAGCCAGAAACGAGTACATGGTTATCTGTTTCTTGATTAATCAACAAAAGGTATTTTGAGCTAATTATGTAATAATTAAAAACAACAATTAGTAAATATTTACTCCGATAGATTGCCCAAGCTATCAGAAACTTTTAGTGGCACGATTAGAAAATGCCTTTTTTTCATATTTTTTAGTGAAGTTAGGAGTTAAGAACACACCAGTCTGGTGGGTTTCCTGATTCAAAGTAACCTTGTATCAATGAGCAATGAACTCATGGATAATCAGCACACTGGCTTTAATAAAGTCAACCTAAACCACCCCGTTATTGCTATAGAAAGACCAAGTAATTTATTTGGGTTCATATACAATACAAACCTTTTTACTAGAGACGATAATCTAAAACTTGGTTTCTCCTGGAAGTGGTTCCTCATTAGAGGTTGGTTTTACCGGGTCATATCTTTCTTTTTATTTTTTATTATTCCTAGTACACGTGGTACAGGCCATGATAATCATGGTGGGTAGTTAACGACTGCTTTTACTGTAAGTACACCACATGTCTACACATGTGAAAAGCAGTTCGACTTTGTACTTACAAATGTGCCAGAGCCCCGTTTGATTACTTGCACTCGCTGGTGGGGTTGGACTTTTGTAAGAATCGGGGGCCATTGGAGCATTTTATTTTAATTAGAAAAAAAGTGCCCAATGCGGGATTCGATCCCGGGTCGTAGCAGTTCATCTCTGATTTACTTAAGTGGTCGCTCATTAGAGGGTATTACTCATGGGAGGTTTGAGTAATATTCAATCATTTGTACTTGAAATATTGATGCAAATAATATTATAATTAAGTTAAATACATTTAAAATATTTGCAGAGTTTCTTTTATCCAGATAACGGGAGGTAAGCTTTCGCCGTGTCGTGCTTCATCAGGCCACTGGCTCCACAAAGGCGTACAACATACATATCTCTATTGTATCTGTTGCACGCCCTTTGCGGAGCCAGTGACCTGATGAAGCACGACCACGTGAAAGCTTGCCTCCCGATATCTGAATAAAGAAACTCTGCAAATATTTTAAGTTTATTTAAATCAATTATAATTCAATTATTTGTTGATAATGTTAAACCCAGAGATCACACTCGTGTGTACGGAGCAGTACCTACCTGTACAATACCGCGCACCAGGCTATCGAAGGTGTCCCGCACGAAGCCCTGTGAGGGTACGAGGTACAGCAGATACTGGAGGAAGCCCCCGGGGACTGAGTGAGTGTGGGTTGCGGACAACAGGACGTTGGACTCGCTGTAGGTGTCGTTGTACTTGCGCTCGAGCTCACGGATTACCTACAAGTCAGCAATGGGTTTTATTCTGGTCGACATCATAGGGTCAATTCTACTGGGTGAGTCAACAAATTTTATAAAAAGCATAGGGCTCCTCTCCCGTCAAATTAAACTTCAGAACTAGACGCCATCTATTTTGACGGGAGAGGAGCCATATGGTTTTTTTAGATAAATTTCCTTCCGGCAAAATTTCCATCAATACGTTTTATAAAATATCTACTGAAGAAAAGACATTTCAATAATAATTTATTTTTGTAACAAATTCTTTTTTCTAAATGTGTTTCTTTTAACATATATCATAAAACATTATTTCTACAGACCTTACTGCAATGGTGAAAGTTATTGAATGAAAGGGCTTGGCTCATCGGTCGTTAGCCCTCTCAGCGATTTCGCCAAATGAATCTCCAGACGGTTCTATTATTGTATTGAATTGGTTTTATTATATACTCTGCAATGTGTTTCTTTTAACATATATAATCAAATATTATCTCTACAGACTTTACTGCAATGATAAAAGTTATTGAATGAGAAGGCTTGGCTCATCATTCGCGAACCCTCTCAGCGATTTCGCCAAATAAATCTCCAGACCGTTCTACTATTGTATTGTATTGGTTTTCTTATAAACTCTGCAGAGCGGTTTGGAGATTAATTTGGTGAAACCGCTGAGAGGGGTCACCACTGATGAGTTAAACCTTCTCATTCAATACCTTTAATCATTACAGTAAGGTCTGTAGATATAATATTTGATGATATATGTAAAAATAAACACATTTCCAAAATTAATTAACATAAAACAATAACGCGGCGTCTATACTTAAGAAATGAAAATATTCAAAGCACGAATGTTTCTTTTTTTTTTTACAAAATTCAAACTTATACTGTCCTTACTGCGATGAAAAAAATATTGGGAGGGCTTGGCTCATCAGTGGTGAACCCTCCCAGAGGTGCAGCATATATAAGCAGAATGATCCAATATTATAGCTCTAAGAAGCGGTCTGGTAGATTAAATTGGCGAAACCACTGTAAGAATTCACCATTGATGAACCAAGTCCTCCCAATATTTTTACATCGTAGTAAGGACAGTAGAGAATTTTTATTTTTATGAAAAAGAAACATTCGTGCTTTGAATATTTTCATTTCTTGAAAAAATAATTGTTACAAATTTTAACGATAGATGGCAATTAAATTTATATTACGATGCACTAACGCGCCATCTGTTATGAAAATTAGAAACTATTAGCGTAAGATTCTTTTTGAAATTAAACAATTAAATTTATAAACAATTAATTGCTTCCGTGTGCCCTAATCGCTTATTGCGAAGTTTACATGTCATTAAAAGTTACGTATGTCTACAAAATAAAGAGAATGATGGTTTCAACAGAAGAACTGCCCGTGCCACAAAGAACGACAGTTGTGTAGAGTGAAGCTTATATTCTGATCATCTCCATCAATCCAACTTCTGGAGGAATAATTGTCTAACTAAGGGGTCAGCAAACTGTTGCTCGCAAGCGACATGTGGCTCTTTGGATGTGAAACTGCGTGTAGTACTTGTATAAATAACGTTTTTTTATTCATGTGAGTACTATTTATTGTTGACAAGAAAAGTCTGAAAAGTCTACTTCGTTTGTGTGTATAAGATTTTTTTTTTCTGCCAGAAAGATGTTACGTTTTTTGTAATTAAGCAATTAATTGTCATGAACTATCATATGAAACTTATAAAAACTCGCTACTGAAACTCGTTTTAAAAAATTAAAGAATATTGAAATGAAAGTTTATTATGTACATGTGGGTTTTTGAGTTTTTTTTAAAAAGAGTTTCCACGATACCCGAGCAGATGTTGAAGATGATGCCCAATCTGGTCATCTTTTTATTTCAAAAACTAAGAGAATATTGGAAAAGTGGGAAATTTGATATGGCTTGATCTTCATCTAACTATTCCTGAAATTAACGAAACTCTAGGAATTTACATAGAATTGCGCATGACAAAATTTTCATAAAAATTCTAGCAACCAAAAGGTATATTCGAAAAATGGTGCCTCAAATTCACACATCCAAACAAAACGAATCTCGTGAAAATAGTTGTATTGCCACTTTGAATGTTATTAATAACGACCTCATATAAATACTCGTATTTATAATTATGCAAATTATAGAATAATAACTGAAAGTCTTGTAAAAATATTTCTACTCATGCTTAAATTCAACAAATGCTCATTTGCATAGTCTCAGAAGTGAAATATTTAATTCACATTATCGGTCACAATAAAGTAAAACCTGATCCTGATAAAACCAAAGCTGTTAAAAGCCTTCCGCAACCGACAACAGTAAAAAAAAAAAGAAAATTCGTTGACTTGGAAAATTTCTATCGAAATTTCTTACCAAGGTTTGCAGAGTTTGCCACTCCTCTTACGAATCTGATCCAGAAAAAAAAATCCTGATAGACATATAATTGAAACTAGAATTAACATAGGAACCAATACTTATCACTTACATCCCAGAAATACCTCGCAAACTCTTAACAAATGCATCGGAAATGGGAATAGATAGAATTCTAAGCCATGAAAGTGATCCAGTAGAACATGTCATATCGTACTACCCCAAAATGATTCTTAAAAACAACAGAACTACTTAGCTTATGAGCTAGAATACTTATGAACTGAACAAATTGTTACAACAAAATGAAGGCATTATAAGTCAGCATCAAACAGATCTAGGAAGAATCTCCATTCAGCACAAAATAATCTCCAAAGAACATCCGCCTATAAGTTTAAGACCATATACTCGTAGAAGACTCATCTCCGAATATAAGAAAATTTCATAACAAGTTAAAGAAATGATTGAGAAAATATTAATTAAATAATCATCTTCCAATGTGGTTTTCCAACCCGAGCCTTGGTTCTGTCAGAGGAGTGGAATAGGAGTCTGTAGGAGGTCTTAGTGTGGGAAACCTCCCTATATACCTTCTGGTCGAACCGCCACTATAAACAAAGGGTAGTGCGCAAAGGCAGATACCTCCTGGGTGGTGTGGGAACTCTGAACCCACGAAGAAAAAAATAAAAATAAAGAAAGAATTACACACACATATTGGCACTCTTAGTAAAATTGAAACATCAAACATAGCACTCTTTGTAGAATACAGGATGTCAAATAAATGATGCACCATGATGGAACAATACCACCAGGTGGCTGTAAAGCGGAAGTGAAAGAGTTCATTAGCTCTACTTCCCGAAAGGAAGTAAGCCTCAGTTTGACCGGAAAGTGACCGAGCTGGGTCAAGACCAACCAACCCTAGCGGCATCTTTGTTCCACTTGTTCCGCCAACTTGGCTGTTCCTTATCAAAATAAAGGATGCATACACAATAAACCCAGCACTTTAAATGACATCTGGGCGCGTTAAATGTGACCGATATTCCTATTACCCCACCTCTAACGACAAAATCGCCATCCTTGCTTCAGCGAAGTGACCAATTTATCGGTACTTCGTGCAGGTGGGGTGGGTGTTGGAATATAGGACCCCCTCATCGCCTCGAAGAGGACACTTGTACGGTGGAGAAGACTCCCCGGCTGAAAATTTAAATTTGTAAATATTAATTCTTCTTTAAAATTATTATATAATAAGTAAAAATATCCTAGCTGCGAAAGCTTTATACTTTAGAACCTGATGTCCCTGGTTCGAACACGCTTTACGCTATCTTTTTCTCTAATTATTTTTGTGATCTCTTCCTCATTCTGTAAATATTAACTGAGTTGTCAATGATTTCGTTTTAATTGTCAAATTGTCCACCTCTAAAAGTTAGAGGGTTTCTGGGGATGAGTTTTCTCTTCATTTTATTGTAACCTTAAAGTTTTTGGGATTACCTGCGAATAGTAATAAAGCGTTTAATGGCCGGGCTAAGAACACCGTACACGACTGTCCAAGACTGAGGTCGATTGTATATGTACCAACCCGAGCCTTGGTTCTGTCAGAGGACAGTGTGAGAAACCTCCCTAAGGGTCGAAACCGCCACCATAAACAAAGAGTAGTGCGCAAAGGCAGATACCTCCTGGGTGGTGTGGGAACTCTAACCCTACGGAGGAAAGATAAAAAGAACTAAAGAATTACACACACATATTGTCACTCCTAGTAAAAATTTAAACATCAAACATAACCTGACTAAAACACAATAAGATATCATACAATAGCGTTCTCCATGGCGTGATGTCTAGAATTCCTGCGTAGCACAATAGCGACCTGGTTTCGATCGCAGCATGTCACTTTTTTTTGAAGGAGGACTCTTCATCGTTATGAGATCCTCCTAGACTATTGTACCTTGTCTCTTTGTCTATATGGTCTTCCCTTTTATTCAATCTCTTAGATTACTGTGTTTTAATCATTGACGCGGATGCCAATGTAATTGTTTAAAATAATGTAACAAGCTAGCATTATGTTCTAAGGCAAAATAACTATGGCTATATGTAACGTGAACTGTCAAATCTTTCAGATGTCAGTCCATTGACATCTACTTCTAATTCCTCTTGGTGTTTGAAGTTTATATGTTAAGTTTGTAATTATTCTTTTTTTTTTTAATTCATAGAAGCATTTTTTTTATGGCAGACATATTCAATTTTTTTATCAACATCATTTTTAAATATTATTGTTTTTTGCTTAATTATTAAATAATTTTTGCAATTGCAGCTTCTTTTTTTGTGTTCCTTTTTAATCAATAAAATATATAAAACTAAGGTGTAATATTCAATTCAAGCATATGGAACCAACATCGATTCATTTTTAAAACAAAGAAAAATCATAAGCTTATACAAATTTCACTTTTTAATACACTTGGTATTTAGAGACTTCTATGTACAATTCCTTCAACATTGTATCCTTAGAAATATTCAGATATTAAGAGATGAAGTTTCTCCCTTCTTGATGTCCAAAAGTATTCCATTCACCAACCCATCCTCTAGAAGCTAACCAACATGTGACCAGTTAAACACCACAGCCAGTACCCACGTGTAAAACAATGAACACACTCCCTAGAATCCCAGCTTACAAAAATAAAGGAGTATTTTTAACTCCGCCTTTGCCGGTACCAAGCCCAGATTAAAAAGGAGGAGGGGGAGCAGTAACAAGCTCGCTAAAAAACCTGGGTTCAGCTGGCCCAGCTGATAGTACCCTGTAAGGGCTCCTAATCTAGTGATACAGGATGAGCAGCGTTTGTACTCCTTGTAAGGAGCAGCTGTACATAGCGTCTGTTCCTCATGTCAGAGGCGTCCATTTCTTTTGGAGCTAAGTCGGCCTGCCACTGAGTAGTGCTCCCAGTCTTAATGATAAAGGCAGACGCATTCTACTTCACCCAGTCATGATGGTTGTCAAACAGACACCATCAAGGGTCACAACTTGATACCCTAATATGATTGAGTGGAGATAAGAAAGAAAAAAAGGAGTATTTTTCAAACTTTTCTGAAACTCATTTCGAATGAAATTTCATAACAACTGCAAAGTTTTTCTTGTTTGTTTTATATACCATCTAACCGAATGAACGGGCTTCTGTCCAAGTGAAGGTTAGCCATACGAGAATCGTTGCAAGGTTAGTTATTATAATTGTATCACCTGAATTAGTGGTTGGGTTGATAGGATATTTAATATATCTCTCTCTTCTAATCATTCATATAAATAATTAGAAATATTCTTCACTTATTTCATTTTAGAGTTCTAATGATATAATTATAATAAAGTCTTGCTTATCCTTAGTACACGTGGTACAGGCCATGATATCCATGGTGAGTAGAAGTAGGCGACTGCTTTTACTGTAAGTGCACCACATGTCTACACATGTGAAAAGCAGTTCGACTTTGCACTTACAAATGTGCCAGAGCCCCGTTTGGTTACTTGCACTCGCTGGTGGGGTTGGACTTTTGCAAGAATCGGGGGCCATTGGAGCATTTTTTTTAAACATAAAAAAGTGCCCAATGCAGGAATCGAACCCGGGTCGTAGCGTTTGAAAACCAACGGTTTAGACCATCTTTCCACCGACCCCTAATATAGATATGTTCTTAAATACAACAACAACAACAACAAAACAACTTTATTAGGGCGTCTTGCCCTGTACAGATTCGCCGTGGAATTACAGACAATATTCAACACAAGAGAAAAGGGAGAGATAGAGTATTTACAATTAAGGTATGGTAAACAGGGTGACTTTTTTATTGTGCCCCTGTTCTTCTCTCTTCCACGAGTGCAATTTTATTTACAACCGCTTTTTGAAAGTTGAACAGTTCAATTGCCCAACTTTTCTTATCAGAAACAGTTTTTATTATCTTTATTGAGTTCAAATGCGGTCTAGGAAGACTTTTCAGGATCTTTTTTCTCTCTCCTTCCAGATCCCCGCACTCAGCAGTAAAATGGTATATTTCATCGGTTATCTGACTTCCGCATAACTTACAGTACAAATATTCTTTCTTAATTACGTAAATATGATTTTCTTTGATCAATGTTGATATTAATCTGATCTGTGCAATAAAACTCACTAAAGCTGAGGACAGATTGCATGAAAAATAATATTCTGGAATGAATGAATCATAAAGTAACCTATAGTTTGAGTATGTTTTCGTAAGAGATAATTTTGCCAGATCTTGCTGCAATAGCTGTTCAATTTTTATTTTTAGTATATTCGGAAGTTCGATCTGTATGTCATCATAATTTAACCTATAGTTTAGCCGTGTGAGTCCACAATGATTGATGATATCCATGATATTTTTACAGAATCCTATAGGTTTTTTGTCATTAAGAAAATTTCCTTCAATCTATTCCAGCATAGCTTAGGTAGTCTATTGTCTTCCATTTTTTGTAATCTAATGAAATATTTCATAATTAATTTGATCGTTGTAAAAGTCAGAGATATTCTGCCTGTTTCCAGCCTTACAATATACCCTGGTATATATCTTGGTAGATTCAGAAAGTTTTTGATAAACGTATTCTGTATTTGGTCTATAATATCAGTATTGTCCCAAGCCCACACAGGGGCCTCATAAAGTAGTATTGATTTAATAACTGAGTCAAATAAATTCAGTGCAACTTTTAATGAATTAATTTTTTCCTTTTTTATCAGTCTAATAGTTGCATTTATTGCCGTATTTGCTTTGGCTTTATAAAAGAGGGCTACCTTTTTGCTATTATTAGTGGTAGTGAATGGATATCCCAAATATATAATATTGGACGCAACAGTCAGTGGGATGTCCCCCCAGTACCAGTTTTCGTGTCTTGCCGGTCTTCCTCCATTTCTAAATACCATTATTTTGGACTTATTTTCATTTAAAACTAATTTGTTATTATCCAGGTAAGACTTTAGTAAATTGATTTTAATTTGTAGATTAATTTTCGATTCTCCAATTATGGCTATGTCATCCGCATACAGAAGTAGGTGTAAAACACCAAAATCGGGGAGATGAAATCCTGTAAGTGCTGAGTTATTATAAAGTTCTATTAGGTCGGCCATACATAATATAAATAAAAGTGGGGAAAGTGATTCTCCCTGCAACACTCCAGAATTAATTTTCACATTACTTGAATATTGCCCTTTCCATCGGATAGTAATCTTAGCTTCTTGGTAAAAGTTTTTATCAGCATTACAAATTTATTGCTAATGCCCATTTTATGCAATTTTTGCCAAAGTAAATCATGTGGTACTGTGTCGAAAGCTTTAGTCAAATCGACGAAGAAGACATATAGCTTGCCTCGTTTTCTTCTCAAAGATAATTGGATGAGTGAATTCAGTAGTAGTATGTGGTCAGTGCATGATCTGTTCTTACGGAAACCTGCTTGATTTTCTAAAATAATCTCTCTTTTTTCTATCCAGTTGTTTAATCTGTTTCTTAGTATTGTAGTAAATAATTTAGATATATTACTGCAGAGGGCAATCCCTCTATAATTTGTTGGGTTATTCTTATCACCGCTTTTATATATGGGGTGTACTATTGAGTTCGTCCAGAGTTGCGGGTATTTTTCTGTGGACATTATTTTGTTGAATAGGTTTTTCAATTTAGTTAAAGTCGGTATCGGTAAATTCTTTAGCAACTCATTTGGTATACCATCGAGTCCCACTGCTTTGCCATTCGCTAGATTTTTTACTACATCATAGATCTCTTCAAGGGTTATTTCCGCGTCTAAATCTGGATCTTTCCAACCGATCATCTGGTTTAACGTAAAGGTAGCTTCATTATTTTCTTTGTTCAGTAAATTTTATAAAATAAAAACCATTCTTTTATATCAATCTCTCCTTGTATTATTGTTTTTTTTTTCTAAAGGCTGCAATGGCATTCCAGAAGGATTTGGGATCTTTGGCGTTTTTTATCATTTCATTCTTGTCCTTATTAAATTCATCTCTTTTTCTTTGCAGGAGCTTAAGATATTCCCTCCTAGCTTCAATATATTTTTGGCGGTCGTGTATGTTATTTGAGTTCCTACATCTTTGTAAACTTACTTTGGTCGTTTTTTTCATAATGTAACAATCTTTGTCATACCAAGGTTTAGAAAGTTGATGTCGTCGTTTTGCGAATTTAATTATATTTGCCGATTCCATTGCCGTGTAGATCTGTTTAGTAAAATTTACTGTTTTTGTGTTAATATCGGTTTCATTTCCATCTTCTATATCACTTAAATTATGTTTTAGCATCTCCACATTTTCTTTCTTCCAAATGAATTTTCGTGTTAGTATTTCATTGTTATACGAGGATTTAATAGCTTCATACCCAGTATTAATTTGTAAAACAATTGGTAAGTGGTCTGAATATGAAAGTTCTTCGATCCAAATATCCGATATGATCTGTGTTAAACCGTGTGTGTACATAAAATAATCCAAAACCGATGAACCTCTTTCTGAAATAAAAGTGAATGAGCCGTACGTATCTCCTTTAGTTGTGCCATTAGCTATTGTTATAGAATTTGAATCTGTGAAGGAAATTAGTTTTTCAGATAGAGTATGTTCTTAAATATACTAACTGCTCTTTGTATTTCTGTAACAAAGTACTTTAATCCAAAATTACATTAGCCTACATCAGAAGCGCAAGGAGCTAAATGGATCCTATGCAAATGAACCAATTTAGCGTTTCAAGATTCGCGGACAAATTTACACGAAAGAAAAAAAAAAGGCTTTCAAGTTGAAAGGCTAAATAGTTTTGTTATACGAGGTGTGTTAAAAAAGTATCGCGACTTTTGAATTTTCGCGGGTTACGTATATTCGAATTTCGATCTTTTTGTGGCTTTATGTTGGTACTCATGTCTCTCACTTATGCCGACAAGCTCGGCCATTTTGAATGTTCACTTAATTGTTGACAGCTGCTTTGCTTGCAGGTGTTTTGGATCGTCTTCGATTTTTACCTATTTAAAAAATGGATCAAAGAACCTGTATCAAATTTTGTGTGAAAAACGAAATTAAATGCGCGGATGCATTCCGAATGTTGACTGTGGCATACGGAGAAGCTACCTTGGACCGAAGCAACGTTTATCGGTGGTACAAAATGTTCTCAGAAGGCCGAAAAGATGTGAACGACGAAGAGCGTGCCGGAGGCCGAGCACTTCAACAACAGACGAAAAAATTGATGAAGTGGAGAAAATGATATTGGCCAATCGTCGAATCACCGTTAGAGAAGTTGCTGAGGACCTAAACATATCGATTGGCTCGTGCTATTCGATTTTCATCAATGATTTGGGCATGAGACGGGTCGCCGCGAAATTCGTACCAAAATTGCTCAATTGCGACCAAAAACAGCATCGCATGAACATTGCTAATGAGATGTTGGACTCTGTCCGCGACGACCCAAATTTGCTCCAGAGGGTCATAACTGGTGACGAAGCGTGGGTTTATGGTTATGACGTGGAAACCAAAGCTCAATCATCTCAATGGAAGCGCGCCAAGTTCGGTCGAATGTGAAAGTTTTGCTGACAGTTTTCTTCGATTGCAGGGGCGTGGTGCATCATGAGTTCTTGCCACAGGGTAGAACGGTCAATAAGGAATATTACCTGCAAGTTATGCGCAATTTGCGCGAAGCAATCCGCCAGAAACGCCCGGATTTGTGGAAGAACAAAAATTGGCTTTTGCACCACGATAACGCCCCTGCTCACACATCGTTGCTTGTGCGCGACTTTTTGGCGAAAAACAACACACTAATGATGCCGCAGCCACCGTATTCCCCAGATCTGGCCCGCTGTGACTTTTTCTTGTTCCCTAAACTGAAGAGGCCCATGAAAGAACGACGTTACGCTACGCTTGACGAGATAAAGACGGCATTGAAGGAGGAGCTGAAAAAGATTTTTTTAAAAATGATTTTTTGAAGTGCTTCGAAGATTGGAAAACCTTTGGCACAAGTGTATAATATCTCATGGGGATTACTTTGAAGGGGACAAAATAGGTATTCATGAATAAATAAATAATTTTTGAAAAAACACAAAATTCGCGATACTCTTTGAATACACCTCGTATAAAAATAAAGAGCAAATGACAAATGTGTTTGTAAGAGTTAAGAGCAAGCAGGTGATATACTAGCCTGGTAAAAATGAAATTAAAAGGTAAAATATTTAAAAAGGCATCTCCTTATCGTGCAACTGAAAGTTGCTGATGGCTTGCGCCATTGTGGGGGCTGAGAGACTTCCTTCCAGCCTGCTGGGATGACGAACCACGCCGTCAACAAACATACAAGCGGCGCCATGAAATAGGAGATGACCACCACTGCGCGGCGCGGCACAGCGGCGGAAACCAGAGAGGACCAGAATAGACATTCTAGGGTGTTGTCCTTTTGTCTTCCTCTAAAAATGTAGCAAATAAGAAATTCCAATAAAACACCAACTTTGAAATACTTTCTGAGCCATCGCTGGACTAATAAATCGACGCACAACACCATCTATCGGAATAAATATCAACTATTATCGTTGATTTCTAATTATTCCAGAGGAATTCCTTTCAGTTGCACGATAAGGAGATGCCTTTTTCATAATTTATGTACCTTATCCCAGTACAATATCACGTTTGTACTATTTTTTCATAAAATATTAAAATATTCTGAAGATAAAGGTTGCCTGGCGAGCATTCATATTTCTGTGAAAAATAGACACTTTGACCAGTTATGATCCAAGATCATAGTCTTTGACGAGTTTAATAATTGTTTTTGACTCGCGCTTTAGATGTTGTACTAAATTCGGTGGAAGGCTGGTTAAACCGTTTGGTTTACGACCACTACGACCCGGGTTCGATCCCCGCATTGGACACTTTTTTCTGTTTAAAAAAAAATGCTCCAATGGCCCCCCGATTCTTTCAAAAGTCCAACCCCACCAGCGAGTGCAAGTAACCAAACGGGGCTCTGGCACATTTGTAAGTGCAAAGTCGAACTGCTTTCACATGTGTAGACATGTGGTGCGCTTACAGTAAAAAAAGCAGTCGCTAAATACCCACCATGATTATCATGGCCTGTACCACGTGTACTAGGGATAAGCAAAAAAAAAAAAACTAAATTCGAAAAATCACGTGAGAACGCCCTTGCAACCTCAAAACCATTTTTAACGCCTTGCCAAATGCTTTATTTTTATTTACTTCTCCTGACGAAGACAAAATAATTTTGTCGAAACGTTGAGAAAAAAAAAAAACTCTAACTGGCCAAAGTGTCTATTTTTCATAGAAAAAAATATTAAAAGTTAAAAAAAAAAAAAACTGTATAGAAAAGCAGTTCAAAGCGGTGTGAAATATCAGTAGTCATATCTAATTAATGAAATATAAAAAATGATCTGTATGTTAAACTATATTTAGTATTTTTTCTAATTAATAGCTTTTTGTAGGGCGAAAACCTCTATAGCAAATAATAATGATTTCAATGATTTTTTAATGTATAGCTCAAAATTCAATTAACCTATATTAAATTTAATTTCAAAAAATATTTTTATTTTACATTTACACTCAGCAAAAAATGCACTCGGGAAAAACCCTGACATTACCCGGGTCATTTGTCAAGTATATAACTATCAATCAAGAGCTTAGATATTTACCTTGAAAACCATCACGAAAAATGCTCAAAATTGAAAAATTGCTGAAAATAGCGGTCTGGTAGATTGTACTGGTGAAACCGCTGGGAGGTTTCCCCACTGATGAGCAAAGCCCTCCAAATATTTTTATCTTCTTAGCAGTAGGCAATTGCTTTAATTGATAAAAGGCGTCGAAATAACTCAATTATTGATCAAAGAGCCTTGTTTCTTGGATTTCAGTAATCTGGTGATCCAATGTTTCCATCGTTACCAGATAGTTGGCCACATTCCAACTTTTCACATTTGGTGGCGAGATTATTCTGGTAGATTGAACTGGCGAAACCGCTGGGAGGGTTCACCACTGATGAGCAAATACCTCCCAATATTTTTATTACCTTAGCATTAGGCATTTGTTTTAATTGATAAAAAAAAGCGTCGAAATGACTTTAATTCTTGATTAAAGAATCTTGTTTCTAGGATTTCAGTAATCTGGTGATCCAATGTTTCCATTATTATCAGATCTACATAGAATAAATGATTAGCCAGGTAGGTAAACTCACACACTTCTAGAATTAGATTTTCCTTTCTTATTTACATACAGGCAAACGACACGTGACAATCATAGCAGAAATTACCTCTGTTTAGCATAGTTTTAAATGAATAATTCTCTAAAATATTGCATGTTTTCATTATGAAATATTCCTTAAAACTTTCTTCAATCTGTAAATTGTTTTCCTCGAATACACACAATACTTTACAATTTGATTTCATTTAACTATATTTGCATACCAACCCTTTGTACATATTTCAATTGTGTTGATATTTTTCTCTTTTCATCTAAAACTTGCATACTAATTCTTGTACATATTTCAAATATCTTTCTTTTTTTTTCAATGTCAGTTTACCTTTGTAGTGGAAGTGTCCCTAGAGAAGGACATATCTAAGTCTAAATAAAATGGCAGAATGGGGTTCTATAGAGATACTTCCTCTATATATTGCATAACAAGACCTCAGATGAACATTTCCACCTTATATCCAGCGAGGTGAAAGACCAGGTCAAGCATCATTATATAAAATGGAAGCACCAATTCACCTTTAACCAAACAGAGGGTAGCGGGCCAGTCAGAGGTCAGTAAACCACGTGCTAGGAAGGAGAACACCAGGTCATTTCTAGCAAGACGGAATTAACCGAGATAAATGTAGAGCACAGCTACGTTAGACAATGATTCAATGACCCTGATTGGTAGACATGATGAGTATGATTCGCAATAAGGTGAGTGAACGGCCTCTAACCACGTATTATTAAAAGATAACCACTGACCTCAAGCAATCATACTGATGGTAGGGCCATGTCAATAGGAGGGGAGAGGAAGAGCGGTGTTGTCTAGAATACCATCGACGAAGATCACGTGCCGGTCCCAAGCCCGGATGAAAAAGGAGGAGAGGGAGCAGTAACAAGCTTGCTAAAATACCTGGTCTCAGCTGGCCCTGCTGATAGTACCCTGTAAGGGCTCCTAATCCAGGGATACAGGATGAGCAGCGTTTGTACTTCATGTTAGGAGCGGCTGCACATGGCGTCTGTTCCTCATGTCAGAGGCGGCCATTTATTTTGGAGCTAAGTCGGCCTGCCACTGAGTAGTGTTTCCAGTCTTAATGACAAAGGCAGACGCATTCTACTTCATCCAGTGTGGAGATAAGAAAGAAGAAGAATCATACTGATGGTAGAGCCATCTCAATAGAAGGGGAGAGGGGAAGAGCGGTGTTGTCTAGAATACAATCATCGACGAAGAACACGTGCCAGGAGGTGAGAGTGAGCGAAATCGAAACTAGAGGAAGGAGGCTGACCATACTTCCTGTTCCGTAGAAATCTGGGGCAGGGGGTCGCCGGGCTGGACAGCATGCCCGCGGCGGTGGTGGTTGATTGTTACGTACATTCCCTAGCCTGTCTTATCGCCAAATTTTGGTTAGTTCTCTCCAGGTAGCTTTACAAAACCAAAGATGAGTACTGCCAAAAATAAATATTTTAAATAAATACTCCCATGAGAGTGAAGAGAGATAGATAGAGATATTGACACTTCTTTATTACATCTCTTTCTCTTTTCCATATAAGATTATATAGGGTTAAATCTTTAATTAAAAAGACATATATGGGATCAAAATATCATTTATTTTACTAATATTTCAATTGCCTGAACGCCAACCTTTATTAAGTTATTATAATATTTTAATGCGTGAAAAAAATAGTACAAATGTGATATTGCACTGGGATAAGGTGCATAAATTATGAAAAAAGGCATCTCCTTATCGGGAAACTGAAATTTGCTGATAACTTGCGCCATCTATCGGAATAAATATCAACTATTCTCGTTGATTTTTAATTATTCCAGAATTGGCCAAATACCCATTCTTGACTAATCAAGAAAAGCTTCATAATTTTAATGTGTGTCAACAACAAACTCAGCGCCACATAACGTAAATAGAATTAAGTTAAACAAAATATTTTTGCTTATATTCAATGGGGAGGAAAAACGATAAGGTTAAATATAAAAAGTGAATAAAGAAAGAGAGAGTCGTAATGGTAATTAAAGCGAAGTTGTGTCCGGTTCTATTTTTACTATATGCTTAATGTTAATTTAAATATTGTATATATATATACATCAATAGATGAGATCTGTGTAGTACTTCGGTGGAATACAAATCTCTTTTAAATCTTGTCTTTGAATAAAATAAATAAATAAATGACCAGTTTTCAATATATATTTTTAAGTAGAAATGGATTCTATAGATTGCTATAATTTTATAAAAAAGAGCTTCCATTCGATGGATATAGAAATCAATTTATTTAAATCTCCTAGACATTAATTAAACAATTGAAAGATTTCCAAAGATGAGTTTCTTTTTATTTTAAAACTGTCTCAAGCTTTAGGACATCAAAGTCTGGTATCAGGCAGCGTTTTACTCATTGTACATGTTCTCCTGTAGAAGAACAGAGATACCCGAAAGCTTGAGACGGTTTTACAATAAAAATAAACTCATCCCCGGAAATCTTTTTAATTGTTTAATGAATATAGAAATAAAAGATTAATAGAAAAAATAAAAAGGTCAGGTGTTGATATTAAAAATAAAAAAGGTATATCCTGATCAAGATCTTCCTTTTATAGTGATACTGATGCTAGACTCTTGGAATGGGTATTTTAGATGAACTATGGATATAAGCTTTGAGGACAGTAGAATTACATACAATTATAAATAAAAGAGATATGTCCTGATCAGGAGCACATGTGCTTTACAGATGGCAGAGAGCCATCTAGTAGAACAGAAATCAACTAAACATTGATTTAACCTGTTCCCTGATATTTGGCCAAACCAATTTCTTGATAAATCAAGAA
The DNA here is from genome assembly GCA_030710605.1 of Cordylochernes scorpioides. Taxonomy (NCBI): domain Eukaryota; kingdom Metazoa; phylum Arthropoda; class Arachnida; order Pseudoscorpiones; family Chernetidae; genus Cordylochernes; species Cordylochernes scorpioides. Next base: position 57,609,118 of record CP092882.1, read on the forward strand.
AAGCCATCCTTGAACGCGTTTTCCGCTGTTGGGGCTCGTCAGCGTGGCTGTACCATTGTGACCAAAATATTTTGTATATAGAAATGTCGACAGGAAATGTATCTAAGACTTCTGAGCAAAGTCAGACGCCATTAGAAACCATCCTGGAAGCTAATTGGTCAGGAAATACCTGAACCTGACCTTCTTTTTTATTCACTTCCTGGCTTCCTCCAATCTCGACTTTCACTTCCCCTTAGGACTGCTATCTTCTCTTGTGATTCACTTTTAAACTGACGATGATGTAACGCTCTGGAACGTGAACTGTAGAAAGAAAATTCTGTTTTCTATTCGAAGACAACTTTCCAATCCTTTTTAGCACAAATATTAAAATAAGAAATCAACATGCCGAAGATATCTCGGATTTTATGATAGGTCGTATTTTTAGGCTTTCCTGAAAATAATCCTCTTAATTATAAAATGAATATTTAAAATATACACACACAAAAGCCTTTATTAGGGACTTGCCCCATACAGATTCTCCCAATTGGGTAAGGTAATAATCATCTTGTGTTATTTACATAGAAATTGAACTGACTTTACTCTTCGTCTCAAAGTCATTCACTTGTTGACTGGTCCTTACATAATGATGATCTAAAAAATTTTATAGTAAGCTATTGCCTTAGATTTGTTTGCTGATATTTTTGAAAGCAATACGTAGGGTGAAAAGTTGGTACATTTAATTTGCTGATATAGGGCCTTCCTCTCTACATCAAGGGCTGTACAATTAAGCAGGTAATGGGGGAGTTATTCAGTAATTTCCTTGTCACACAGTGTACATATTAAGTTTTTGTACTCAAACGTCAGAACGTGGTTAATATTTAAAATATCTTCATTAATATATCGTCTTCTATCGTTGAAAATTATAAAAAGTTTTAACGATATTTCATATATATATATATATATCATTATACCTATGAAACTCATTACAAAAACCAAAATAATCCAGCCCATATGCAACCTCAACTTTAAAAGAGAATTAACAACAACAACTTAAAGAATCAGAACAGGAAATTATAAAGAAATGAAGATAAACCCAAGACATAACTAGATCATACAAGAACGGCAATAATTGTCACAACACCCAACTCACTCCGGACCATATATACAGTTGCCCGGCTATCCTTGCAGCCCTCTATATGACAGACATCAATCCAGAAGAGGACATCCATACGAACAAGGCACTTCAGTTGGCCAGTATTGTGATTTGGGTGCACGGACCGATCTGATCTGCTCCATGGACAAGACACCACCACCACTATATATAATTCAATACTTGTGTATCTATGTATGCTTGTTTGTGGGTTGGCTTTTAGACGTTTGACGTTCAGACCTCCAGCCATAATAGCAACTGCTGCGCCTGTTACCACACCCACTTTAGATCTCTCTCCTGTCATCCGCAGTACCAAGCACCAGTTCACAACAGAAACCTTTGATGCAGATTCGACACCATCCTCCAACGAGGTGGTCCAGACCTTACATAGACTTCGACCTCTCTCTACCAACGACAGTTGGGTCCTCTACGGGCGACTATAATCTCACCTCTACGATCTCGCGCCAAGGTGTCAGAATTAGCCGTTTCATAGAGAAAACCGCCCTGGGGGCATATCGAGTTTCTTTAACGAGGCCGCCAAAGTAAGAAGAAAGGACAAACGGTTGGCAACCATCGTTACCGGTTTTCATAGGGTGGGTGATCTACGTTGGAGAAGAGACGACGGCAAGAATTGAAGCAAGACTGCGCTTCGAACACTGGGTTCTTTACCCACTCTATGGGGATACCAAAGATAAGTGATCACGTTCTCGTCTGCCTGTCAACCCCTATAATCAAGGATCAAACGAAGATTTGACAATAGAAGACGACCTCCTCAAAGCTCTCCCTACGTGCCCGTAAAAGATTCGAGAAGATAATTCTTAGTAATATGCCTTTTTGCACCCAAGACAGCAGTATGTTTGCTGTCCTGCGACCGTACAGGCAAGTGGCGTATATCTACTTGTATATATCACTGTCGAGGGATGCAGCATCATGGACACAGCAGACAAGAATAATTTTCAATAATGAACCTAGGCCTTAAATTCAAACAAATTCCTAAGCCCCCGGAGTTCAAGTTTGGAGGTAAGACTGCTTTCACTTTATTCTAAAAAGAAATGCAATGCATCAAATGTCATAAGATTGGCTACCGCAGGGCGAACTACCAGCAGCCGTCCAAATTTAAGATACGTTAGCAAATGGGTGACTTGATTAAGAGCCAAAAGTCAATTGGTGGTTATATCTTCAAACATCAACTACTGAGGATGGAAGAAGAAATAATCCCCTCAAAGCATTCATTATAAATGAGAAATGTTGCTATAAAATCTTTCCTAACCATCTTGAATCCCAAGCAGAAGAAGGTCATTAGCACCTTAGCCAGTAGGCTAGTGGATCGCGGTTAGGTAATTCTTCGTGTATCCTCTATAAAAACGATCATTTTTCCAGGATTTGTGCCAAGCAATAACAATGAGCTTCCGCATTGCCACCATCAACGTTCGTGGCCCCGCCAGAAAAGCCCGGAACTCTGCTGCTTCCTGCAGCAGTATAACGTGGACATCGCTTTCGTTGAGGAGGTTAACGTCAAATTTCATCACAACGAACAAGATCTCTCTCTTGGCTACAGAGCAATCATCGCGCCATCGACGTCCGCCACAAGGTCTATGCTTTCCTGTGTCACTACTCTAGGCACCACTCTTTTGTGATATAGGAAGGAAAGATCGTCAATGTCTGGGACCATCAAACAGCAATCCACAACCAACATCTTGCCTATTCTCCAGGAAAGAAACTCCTACAGATGCAGTTTATCACAACTGGAGTTATCAGAAAATATGCCTGGATCCTCGGTGACCTCAATATTTCAGTCCAGTTCAGTCAAAGACATCGCTGTGCTCTTAGACCAGGCCGACTTAGTGGACACCGCGGCAATGTTTGAGGCCACACATCTACAAACAAGGATCGCTATTCCCAGTAGCCAGATCGACGCGAGTCTTTTTGATAGAATCCTATTGGAATTTAAAATCTCTGACCACCTCACCCAATACTGGACACTCAACTATAGATTGCTGCACCGTGATTCTCAAGCTTGTCAAACCACCTTTCCCATGTCCGCCTTGTGTCTATTTTATACTTCCTTCCAGGCTTGTCTATGATCTGTAGGTCTCTTATCGTCGTCGTCTTCAGAACAGTAGCAGAGGTGTCCAGCAGACAACTCTAGAGTAAATGAACGCCCATCAAGGAAGATATTGTAGTGAGGTTGTAACTCCCAAGACGCGCGTTGCTGTTGATGGCAAGGTCATTCAAGTTGGTCGATTCCTGAAGACCAGACTCGAGGCAGCGTTAATGGACGCTGATTACACATCACAACCGCACCTCGGTCGCTCGGATAGGATGAGCCTCTACAATGAGAGCGGAAATATCGTCAAAGGTAAGTCGCAGAGTCAACTCCATCATCCGCGATCGTTTATTCCTTGCGTCACCACAGGTTCCTACGCTGGACAATGTCTATCACCATCCATGAAGACAGCGTCCTGCTGAACCATTTCGAGATTTCCAAAAAATTCTCCGGATGCCATTTTAAAGAGCCACTGAGTGGAATGACTTGTCTTGAAGGCTGTTGATGCCTTTCAAGACTTATTTCTTTAAGTGCTCCAATGGTCATCGAAAATTTCCAGTTCCGCGTGGCCTTATCTCCATCTTTGCGACGGACCACTAGCCACCTTGTTCCCAAAGGATACTAAGGTCCGGAGCCTCAAAGGCTATCAGCATATCTTCCTACCAACAGAGAGAGGAAAGATTTGGCCTACGCTCTACGGCTCGGAGCACGATGCTATCGACTATGCAAGCCATTGCACCTAAAACTCTAGCTCATTTTGATGTCAATGGATCTTAAGAAGAACAACCCTCATTCTGGGAGAAGGATTTCTACCTCGCCCCACTACGTTCATTTGCTACTCCAAGCCTTTCTCAAGAAGTTGCGAGGTCTTGCCGACATATCATTTAGCTCTAGAGCCAAGTTAGCCAGCAGGTATCCCAAACTGTCCTTCCAGACTCTCAGGAACGGCTCTTGTGTGTGTGTGTGATGTATTGATTAGCACACAACCTTGATAGACCTTCATGTAGCTGGTGCTGGTCAGTCTAGGTAAGTGGATTCTTTCTCTCACTCATCCTCACGTGTTTCCAATCATAGAATCTCAGATGTTATATTTTATAAAAGTTTGAACGAGTTTTTTAAAATATTTGTAAGTATCATATATCAAAATTTTGAGAAGCCATCTAAATATATCAACACTTATTTATGCATTTATTTATTAAGAAATCTATATCATCAAAGTGTTGCATTTTTACGAATTTTTTAAAATAAGTAATTATTATAAAATTGGAAAAAATAAACCTTCTAAAATTTAATAATATTCCTTTTAGACATGGTTCACATCATGAAAATTAATGGAATAATATGCAACACATCCATCAGATTTTCGAGAGTTTTTACAAATTTTCTTATTTTAATATTTTCATATAACGAGGGTTATAAATCGTTCATTAAAATTTTGTTTATTTCAGCCATTTTCAGATGACATACAGGACTTATTTATACCTCCATATGCAGATATGTACAAGGTGCCTGCATATCTATAAGTTCCAATGCCTGGTAGCAAAAGACTCTGCAGCTTCTTTCACATTCAACACTTGCAGATGCCCAGCTCAGCGATCTAGCCTACTTCAAGAAGTAAGCAAATGATAAAACGCTCGGGCTTAACTATGTTAGATGCTCAAAAGGCCATAACTCCAGAATCTATGATGATTCTAACCTTCCATGCCACTGGCGCCACCAATTCTTCCACTAAGGTTCATTCATGATAAAACTGGGTGGAGAAAGGTTGTTGCTACTCTCTCGTAAACGGCCAATATTTCACAAACATGCAACCTCGTCGCGTTTGTTAGAAACATTTTCAAGGTCGAGGTAACCGTCAGCCAATGCTTGTGGCAGAAAAACTACCTTGTATTCGCATAATTATTATCACAGGTTACCCAGCCGAAGAGTTAATACCATCACATGGACGTTCTTGGTTTATACGGCAGACACCGTCAGTAGTCGGAGATCGTGAAAACTACCGGGTGATCAGCAGCGACTACAGCCTCATCTTTCTGCTTGAGTATCAGGCATATACCATTCCGGGACGGCCCTACTGCGAGAACATAGTGTCTTATGATGGCGCAACAGCCTCGAGGAATTACTCTTTTCTAAGTCTGTTTTTGACACGCTGGACTTAAGCTCCTCGATTTCTCCGATTATATACCTTCAAATGCCAATATCATTCACAGAGTGGTTGCTTTTACTGTACGCCAGAACCGACACCGAGTCAAGTGATTTTACATCTCTGCCTTCTATCTAATCAACGGAATCAAGAAAACCTACGCCGTCAGTGCTGCCTTTTTCAGTCCTACAACATCGTGTGTCACATGAAGTAGCTTCTTCACCGCGGAAATGTCCTGGCCTCCGCCGATAACATCTTTATGTCCATTCAAAGTGACGAGCATTTTGAGCGATTTCATCTTAGAATAAATCCGGCGTGACTTATGTATGTGTAGTTAAACTTCGGCAAGAGCAAAAATCTTTGCTGCAGCGCTTAGAAAAACCACAGAGATGTTCTGTTGGGTATCTGATGGTCATGAGCCCAAGTGGTCCCTCTTAGTTATCAGTCTTCTTAGTAAGACAATCGAGATCGGGAACTCCTTGGTGCTTTCTTTCATGATATATCATATTCATGGATACCTGCCCACGGACTCCATCATCTTACGGCTCCAGGCTTAACTTGTGCGCTTAGTGTCTGAGGGCTTCAACACACCGCCTTGCTGTCTAGGGATGTCCTGGCGCGGGTGTTTTCGACTTACTCGATAACGACACACAGGGTATCTGGGTAAAGGTGTTCAAGATGCGCCTCGTGGAAGCATCACCGCCACTCTTTTTTTTTCGGAGTGGCACAGTCTCTCAATTCTCTCGCCTGACCTACACCATTCGCCGTATTCTGGAGCGCCAACGCATGGCTACTCTGTCCATCGTGCGGCTACTGAGCCGATGCCAAGATATTCCGCGTTTAAAACAAAACTGTATCCGATAAGACCCTACGACTATGCCGCGATACAACTCATATTGCATTACAGCAGTCTCGGATATTGTTAAAAAATATAATTAGAGGTCTCCAATCCACTCAAAAAAACGACCATAATTGCAGATGACAATCTACAGGCGAACAACCTATGACTACAATTTAGCACTACACATGGTGCCAACAGCTGTCCATCCGTGTAAGCCCGTTCCTCCCACTGTAGATACTATCAAGTTTTGCCCCCTGACAGAAAAAAAAAACTATCCAAGAAAAATTGTATACGTTAAGAATAATAAGACAACAATTTCCAACTGTGTGAGTCCAACATAGAGACGCATTAGATCGTTTTGGCCAAACACAAAACAACGAGCAAAAAGATCTAAAGCAGCTCTCGTTAACTGTCCGTACAATTAAATACCACTAAGGTTTCGAATAACGAAATATAGATCTTTGAGAAAAGTAGTTTCTTAAAAAAAATGTTTTATCATAATCGACGTATAAAATTTTCTTAGCTAGTTTTCGCATTGGTCAGTGAGCACAACTTCGCAGTGGGAGGTAGGGGTTTACACGGGTGAGCAGTAGGAGGAACCATGTGTAGTGTTTAGTTGTAGGCATAGGTTGTTCGCCTGTAGATTGCCATCGGTAACAATGGTAGTTTTGGTGAGTGAATTGGAGACTTAGTTATATGTTGTAGAATATCTGAGACAGCTATAATACAATATAATTAATATCCGGGTTTAAATTTCATATTTGTTGCTTATTGTTTCGCGCGGAATGCTCGTTGGGCTATGTTCTTTTCGGATATAGTTTTATTTTAAAAGCGGAATATCTTATCATTGGCTCAGTAGCTGGATGATGGGCGGAGTAGCCAGGTGTTGACGCTCCAGAATACGGCGGATGGTGTAGGCGGTCAGGCGCGAGAATTGAGAGCCTGCCGCTCCGGATGGTAGAAGTGTGTGTTAGGTACACCCCATTCTCGGCATCTAAAGAGTGGCGGTGATGCTTCCACGAACTGAAGTTTGAACATCTTTTCCCAGATATCCTAAGCTATGTTTCGATGTCGAGTAAGCCGAAAACACCCATAACGATAGGTTGCGTCAGGAAATCACTAGACAGCAAATCGGTGTGTTGAAGCCCTCAAACACTAAGCGCACAAGTTAAGCCTGGAGCGGTGAGATGGTCGAGTCAGAGGACAGGTAATCATGAATATGATGTATCATGGAAGAAGGCACTAAGAATTTCCCGCTCTCGATTGCCTAACTAGGGAGACTGAGAACTAAGAGGGACCACTTGGGCTTATGACTAGTAGATGCCCAACGGAGCATCCCTGCGGTTTTGCTAAACGCTACAACAAGGATCTTTGCTCTTGTATAAGTTTAACTACACATACCTTAATAAAGCCGGATTTATTTTAAGATGAGATCGCTCGAAATGCTCGTCACTTCGAATGGGCAGAACGATGTTATCGGCGGAGGCCAGGATATTTCCGCGGTAAAGAAGCTACTCCAGGCAACGCACGATGTTGCAGGACTAAAGTAAACAGCACTGACGGCGCAGGTTTGCTTGAGTCCGTTGAGTAGATGGAAGGTAGAGATATAAAATCACTTGACTGGGACTACAGCGAAGGCTCCGACTTTTTTTTACAGTAAAATGATTCACCCTATAAATGCTGGTAGCATTCGAAGATATATCATTAAGGATATCAGGAAGCTTTAGTCCAGCGTGTCAAAAGCAACAGCGCTATAAAGAGCAATTCAACGAGTCTGTTGCGACTTCAATGGACACTCGGCCTATGTTCCATGAGAAGTACCGTCACAGAATTGTGTATACCTGACATTCCAGTAGAAAGAAAGGAAGATGAAGCTGTAATCATTCAGAGAAACGCTGCTAACCACCCGGTAGTTTTCACGATCTCCGCCTACTGACGTGAGACTGCGGTATAAACGAAGAACATCCATGTGATGGCATTAACTCTACCTCTCCAAATTAAACCTTTCCTATTTAAATTTCACCAAAATGAAAGTCACATGTTTTTAATCATCATCTTAAATGTTTGCGCTATTCCTTTTACTAATTAATTGAGAAAACATAAACTAATTATTAACAAAAACAATGGGGCCATTGGTATTTTCTCTCGCAATTTGATCAATTATTGTAACCTTTGATTAAAATTGTTTTAATGTCCATCCATACAGAGTACAAAACAACAACTGACTCACCCGTGCAGGCAAGGTCACGCTCCGCTGCGTCACGTGGGAAAACATACGTAAAGGTTTTCTTACATGTTCTCAGCACATCCCCCTTTTTAAGACTTGAAATATATATATACATTACAAACTTTAAATGCATAATATAATTAATAATGAAGGCGATCCACAGGTTTAACAATTCGTCCACTCCGGGTTCTTATCTGGCCGTCTTCTGAGTCGTTAGAGGGATAATCCACAACTGGGGTCTTTTCATTTTCAACCAGTTCCTCCCCCGAAAAGGTCGGCGTCGATGGGTCGGCTGGATATTGCACTGTAACTCCTTTTCGTAGATGGAACCTGTTTCGACGTAAAGTCCCAACTGGAGTATCAACCATATATGACCTTGGGGTCGATGCCTTCTGCTTTACAATCCCCCAGGTTCGCATATCTGTAATCCAAACCGTGTCACCTTCGGATAGCTCCTCCATGTCCGTAGCTCCGCAGCGTCGATCATATCTGGATTTCATATCCTTTCTCCTTCTCCCCTCCTTTCTTTTCAGGGTCTGAGAGTCCACCAACTTTGGATTAAGATTCTCTGGTGCAATTGGCAAGGTCGTTCGGAGTTTACGTCCCATGAGAAGCTCAGCAGGGCTGTAACCGTTCTCCAAAGGGGTCGATCGATACTCCAGGAGTCCAAGCGATGGGTCTTGATTTTTTCTTGAGGATCAACTTAGCAATTTTCACACCTGCTTCTGCCATCCCATTGCTCTGCGGGAATCGAGGACTTGAAGTGACATGTGTGAATCCGTACTGCCTTGCGAAATTTGCAAATTCACGAGCAGCTCCAAATTGCGTCCCATTATCGCTTACAACAGTTTCTGGTATTCCATGTCGGGCAAATATGGATTTGCAACTACGCACCACCACATTGGCTGTGAGCCGATCCAGCTGAATCATTTCAGGAAAGCGAGAATAATAGTCAATGACGACTAGATACCACTTATTCTCGAACTTGAACAAATCCATTCCAATCTTTTGCCACGGTCGTGTAGGAAAGTTGGTTGGTATCAAAGGTTCATGTTTTGAGACGGCTTCCTGTATACAGACACTGCACTTTCTGACCGTTTCCGCGATCTCTTCCGAAATTCCAGGCCACCATACCGTCTCACGTGCACGAAGTCTTGTTTTTGTAATCCCGAAGTGCCCAGCGTGCAACTTATCTAGGATCTCCAGTTTCATACTTGCTGGAATAACAAGACGACAGCTACGCATCAGTAGTCCACTTTGAACGCCGAGTTCATCCTTGACATGCCAATAAGAGAGCAGAGCCTGTGACATCTTCTTCTTATCTGGCCAGCCTTGCTCAAGGTAGTTGACTACTGCTTTCAGGGTCGTATCTTCTTGTTGAGCTTCAAAAATCTTCGTCAACATCTCGTCTTTGTCGGTTATACACGAGAGAACTGCATTTATGTGCGCTAAGGTTGGCCGTTCGTTTTCGCCTCTCTCGGTTGTAAGAAGTGGTTGTCTGGATAATGCATCGGCGTCGAGCAGCTCCTTTCCAGGGATGTCCAATCTTGTTGCCCGGCGACTCAGAAGAGGTTCACTCAAACGACGAATGACATAAATCTTCTCCTTGATTTCATAATTGCCATTTCGCAGCGTTGATATAAACATACCCACAGTCTGAAGTTCGGAAAATTCAGTAGCTCTAATGTTGACATCACTTTCCACTAGTCGTTGCTGTCCCATTATCTTCTTGAAGAGACACAGAGGAACACATGTAACATCCGCCTGGGAGTCGAGCTTGAATTTCACCTGTTTCCCGTTCACTTGGATTTCTGCTGTCCATCGCCTCCTGCACTCGCCTTCATCATCATCGAGATTAGATGAATCCTCCACAGCTGAGACGTCCAGGAGAAAACCAATTTCTTCATCAAGTTCAGAAACAACTTTGACTTCCGCAGTCTTCTCCTGCTTATCTGGGCAGCAATTTGTAAAATGGCCAGTTTTTGAACATAGGTTACATCTTTGTCCTTCAGCACGGCAAGCCTGTCCTTCCCTGTGGGTGAAACCTCCGCATTTTGGACATCGTGATCTTGTTTTGGCTGACTTCTCCTTCTTCCTCGAAGGCTGCTGTTGTTGTTTCGGTGATTGTTTCTTCGAGTTGAACTTCACCTGATTGACCTTTTGGCTTGTTGAGGGACGCTGCAGGTCGACTTGCTGCTGTCGAACGGCTTCCTGCTGTCGAACCATTTTCACCGCCTTTTCCAAAGTCAGTTCGCTGTCCAACTGCATTCTTTCAGATAAAGCTTTGTCCCTCACTCCAACCACTATTCGGTCACGGATCAACTGCTCATGAAGACCCTCAAATTCGCAACTATCAGCCAATTTGTACAATGAAGTGATGAATTCGTCCACTGGCTCCCGATCCTCTTGGATTCTTGAATTAAATTTCGCACGTTCGTAGATAATATTCTTTCTGACACAGAAGTGGCTGTCGAACGCCTTGAGGACGGAATCAATTTTCGTTGCCTCTTCCTCCTTTTCGAACTTGAAGGTCCTGAATATATCATCCGCGCGGTCACCCATCAAGTACATGAACAAATCGATCTTGTCCGCCTCCTCTTTCTTCTTCATTCCACTGACCACGAGGTATCGTTCGAATCTCTTCCTCCATTTGGGCCATTCGTTGGGAGTCGAGAAGTCGAAAGTTTCTGGAGGTTGAATCTGAGCCATGTTGAATTATCTTCCAAGGTACACAAAAATCGATATTTTGCAATATACGGGTTCGTATTTTAGCCAGTTATCGCTGCCACCATGTTTTAATGTCCATCCATACAGAGTACAAAACAACAACTGACTCACCCGTGCAGGCAAGGTCACGCTCCGCTGCGTCACGTGGGAAAACATACGTAAAGGTTTTCTTACATGTTCTCAGCACAAAAATAATTGTAAAACCATTTATTTAATTTATCTTTTTAAGGAAAAATTATAAAATTTTTATCCTTATTACTCAATGCTCGAAAGCCTTCAAATTCAAATTAAAAGAAACTTTTTACCTGATTTTTATTTTTCCCTTTTCAAATAATTTCTGGGCAACTATTGCTTAAATCTAATAGATATACATAGTAATAATTGAAATAAGGTTGGATTTATTTGTATAATCTTGTGAGATTATTATCAGAACCCAAAAATATGCAATTTGGAACATTTGCAAATTCAGGGGTCTTGTATCTATATGTTAGTGACTTCTTCAAGACATATCTATATATCTTTAAATAACACACACACACACACACAAAGCCTTTATTAAGACATTAGTCTTATACAGATTCTCCGTACAAGGTGCAGTAACAGGAAAAGAGCAGCACAGGAAACCAGTAGTTCCGCAACTATATACAATTATTAGTAATAACACGATGGCCCCTCGATGTTTCGTCATCATTCTGAGGTGTAAGAACAATAGCTTCCAAGTTCTCTTTTCTCCCTCTTTACACTTACTGCCTTGTAAAAATTATATAGGGCCTGAGCAACTAGTCTGCTTGTTTGGGCACTGGTTAACATCATTTGAATTGACCTAAGTTGGCTGGTGTCTACCATTGAAAAGAATGTCCTTCTCTCCTCACTAATATCTTGGCATTCATAGATGTAATGAGATAGTTCAGTTTCCATATTTTCTTTGCAGAGATCACAAATCGTATCACCCTCTTTGAAAATGTTTGTATGGTTTTCCTTGAAAAACGAATATAGTATTCTCTGTTGTGCGATATAGCGTTTTACTGGGAATGGAAAGTTGCTAAGTAAATAGTTTTCAATTCGGAATGAACTGTGTAAATACTTATAGTGAGGGTAGAATTTAGAATTCTCTATTTTTGCCTGGTCACTTTGAATAGATTGTTCTATTGCAATTTTAGTTATTAAAGGTATTTCTTGCCGGATAATCCTTGCATCGTTGCAGTTAATTAACCAAGAAAATCCTGTTGAGTTGAGTATGTTGGCCAAACTTTCCGCAAGTTCAATATATATATTTCTATTTCTTGATATTTCATATAGTTGAGCTAAGCATATATGGGGGAGTCGGCTGCTGTTCATTTTCAGAATTCTAAGCCAGAACCCGAGTGTAAGTTTCAGCACCGTAACTCCCAGTGACGTTCTTCCGCACTCCATACGTAGAATAAAACCAGGAGTATATCTGGGTAAATTTAGAAGTCTCCGTAAGAAATTGTCTTGTACCCTGTCAACCAAGTTTTTTTGGTTGTTTGCCCAAATTGGAGCTGCGTAGAGCAAGGTTGACAGAGCCATTGAGTCTAGAAGCTTGAGTGAGGATCTGATAGAATTGATTCTTGTTTTAGTCATATATCTTTGAATAAAAAGGCATATATTGGATCAAAGTAAAATTTATTTTACCAATATTTCAGTTGGCTGAACGCCAACCTTTTCCAAGGTATTATAATATATTAATGTGTGTCAACAACAAACTCAGAACAACATAACGTTAATAGAATTATGTGGCGCTGAGTTTGTTGTTGACACACATTAAATATGTTATAATACCTTGATAAAGGTTGGCATTCAGCCAACTGAAATATTGGTAAAATAAAGGTTACTTTGATCCAATATATGCCTTTTTAATTAAATATTTATTTATGGATTGCTCTATTTTCAAAACGATATCTATATATTCTGTTGAATTTTATTTAAAATACGTCAAATAGTTTGAATAATTGAGCGCAACAAGCAAACACACCTCATTCCAACTTTAAAAAGTTTGAAGCTTTCAAGTCTTCCCATAAATCTTGTTATTCATTTAACATACTTTCAGACCATCTAGAGCCAAAACATTTGTAAACTATTCTAAATCACGATGGCAATGCTATAATACAAAATTTCAGACTTTTACCGCTTCTCTCGGGAAGTATGTTAATTAGGAAGGAAGATTCATAAATATAATTAATTGGATATAATGTATTGACAACACAAATATGTACAAGTAGAAATAATATCTCCAGAAAACTAAAGCTTCTAGCTACCATTGAAAACAATCTGATTTATATATTAATACAAATTAATATTTCACTATAAGCATTATAGTGGGGAATATATGTCCAGGGTAGTCTAGTGGACATGGCATCTTATCGGTAAGCGGAACACTGTGGGTTCGATTCCCATCCCTGGACACTTTTATTTTTCCGTTTATCATTACTCTTCACAATTCATCCTTTCATATCTCATCCCTGGGGTTAGAAATAATCGTTATTTCTCCTAAAAATAAATTTTGATTTTTCGTTGAAAATAAACTCATGCGAGATAATTTCAAGTGTCGTTTTACAAGCATTAACTGCAATTATATTTATATCATATTGTAGCAGTAACAACAACAATAAAACGTCTTAATTAAGGACAGTCGTCCCATACAGGATTCTCCCAGATAGATAAACAGAAGTAAACATAGCAGTTATCTACAGAAAGTGGAGATTATGATCGACCTTTCTTCAAGTTGAATCCATCATCTGTGTTATTGTCTGCTCTGTTTTCCAGAATTTGTGAAAAGATAATGCATTGGTTTTTCTTTTCACTACTTTTGTCATTAGAACATATGGATAATTGTTTTCTTAACTAATATTTTGACGGAGAATTTCTCTCTCTTCCTCCAGCCAACAACATCCTAGAACCCCTGTATAGAGACTATTATAGGGAGGAGTTTGTCTCCCCTTCTAACAGGGAGGACGAGTACATGACGACTGAGCAGAGGTCTGCTCTGAAACTATTCCTCGACATGGCAATAGTCGGGGAGATGTCCGATCTACGTCTGTCTGACTTCAGGACGGAATGTGACATCATACCAGACGACCCTCAGTGGGATTCGTCTGATGAAAATAATATTTAAGTTTATTTATTTATTTTTAAAAATATATATGTCATAATTTGTATATAATTAAATGCAACCCCGACCCACTATGTATGTACCATGTATGATTTTCGAAGACTTAATAAAGAACAAGGTAACTGGAGGGAAGCAAGTAGCATTAAGATATAGGAAGTAGACCTAAGGCTGGCACGACTATTCTGGGCACCCCTGTGTCAATATTGCAGGGGCAGAGACCGGACGTCTCTAGTGACCGCAGAAGTTATTTTAGCCAAGATACACTCAATACTTCCTGACAAAACAGGACGTCTCTAGTGACCAGAAGTTATAAATGTTAAAGCTAGCATTCAATACTTCCTGACAAAGCAGGATGTATTTTGATAGCCGCGGAAGTAAATAAAGTCAAATAAACACGAGACTTCCTGACCCAAGCCGGGCGTAACTAATATCAAAGGAAACCGCGGGCCAATCAAAAGACAGTACCTTAAGTAGGTCAACCAATAGGAAAAGATCATGTGACATCTCTCGACCAATCAGAGAGAAACTGAGGCTTGGTGTTAAATCGGAAAACAAGAATGAGGAGTTACGCTTGAGCTCTCATAGGAACAACACCTACCGGGTTCACTGGCTCTCGCCGAGTTCGGACAGTGCTCCTTCGCTTCCAACAAGGTAACATCTACTCTAGAGATCTCTCTCTCCGCTCATTTCATCTAAATCCAATCATCGCCATGTGATCAACTAATTAATAAGTCAAATCGCTCAGCTCTTCTCAAGCTTTCTTCCCTCCAATCCAGTTGCCTTTTATTTTCAAACCTCATCATGTGTCCTGATTATTCCTAACTGTGTGCTTCACTTACCACTCAACGACTGCGCTTCAACCAAATCTCACCATTCGCATCCAACAACAAGAAACCCCGCAACGATATTGCCACAGAACGGTTAAGTCGACAGGATTCTACAACAGTGTAATACATCAAATATTATAGTGTAATAACTTTTGCATTATATTACATAAGTCGACAGGATAAAGAGATGGAATTAAATCAGGATCCCATAGGCGTAAAATCGGACGGCCCGATGGAAACAACAACGGAAGGGAGGCAGGAAGTAAGAGGGACGAGAGAGACAACTGCGCCCCTAGCGGACGCCGTCAATCAGCTGTCAACGCTTCTGACCCGGGCAAAAATTTCTGATGGAGCGGAGTCGGCGATCCCGCCTTTCGACGGCACATACAGCGCGACACAGTTTTTCCAGACGTTCGACCGAAAAATGGAAGACGCATCCATGGGAGAACAAGAAAAATTACTGCGCCTACCAAACTACCTGGTGCGACAACCCCTGGAACTCTTCAGGAAACTTCGGCTGGCCGACCGGAGTTATTTCCAGGTGAGACAAATCCTCCTAGATCTCTACCCTGAATCAAGCGAAGCGTCCTTTGCGAAATATTTCGCCATGAAGCTCACTGGACAAGCCAACTTAGAGACCTACTACCGGGAAAAAACCGCCATGGGATTGCAACTAGGACTTCCACAAGAGGTGATCCTCGAGACGCTGACAGAAGGACTGCCATTCAACGACCAGCGCCTAGTCCGCGTAGTACCTCCCGAGAACCTAGGAGAATGGTTCCGCCTGGTACAGCGGATCCACGGGCCCAGTGTACCGGCAACGCGATCCAGAGAAGATCAACCACCCACAATGTCGGGTCCGTACCACAGCACACCCCGACGCCCAGGTGCATGGAATGCACCTCTTCCGCCGTCCAATTGCAAGTTCTGCGGCGCGAGACACTGGCACAGCGAATGCCGACATCGAGCAGTCCCGAACCCCAAGCCAACCAACTCAAGCCAAGACGTCCCAGCCGAGCAGCCCTTTCGAAACTAAGGTAGGCAATCCCTCTATGGCGTCAAGAATTGACTTTGAACTCTTGTCTAATCCTACCTACCCCTTTAACAATGTATCTAAACATGTACCAAATGAATGCAAGCACGGGCTAGACCAAACCCTGTCCCAAAGGACTCGCACCGCACCCAAAGCGTTCACACATGGAAACCCTTGCCTGCATTCATTGCCCGGACCCCAAATATTTACATACCACCATTCTAATCTCACACCACACAACTTTTCGCTCAACCCAATTGCCAATACTTTATGCCCACCACATATAAAGCCACCACGACTTCAATCTACAATCCCAATAATGCCCAAAAAAGTGTCCGTACACCGACACAGCTCACCCACTTACCACACAAAATCCACACATGACCATACTTCGCAACGCCATAAACACACAAATGTACCTCACAACACGCGCACCCATACGTCGTCACACAACGGTAACACACACAATCCGCACAACACACGCAACACGCACGCCAAAAGACAACAACAACGACAAACAAGCGCATGCACAACCGTTAAGAATAATACAATCATCCCGTCTACACAAAACATAGAAAAAATTCACGCCACCAAACAACCACACAATCGAAAAGCCTTGCGATCTTTCCTAAAAGCTGTGAACGCCTATAAAGAGTTCATTCCGGACCACGCCCGCTTGCGGACGCCACTTATCAACCTTCTAAAAAAGGATATCATGTGGGTCTGGGATGACGAATGCCAGAAAGCGTTCACTAACCTGAAAGAAAACCTTACCACACACCCCACATTACACCTTTACCAGGAAGGTCTGCCATGCCAGGTGTACTGTAACACCTCAACATTCAGCATTACAGGCGTTCTTAAACAAGTCTACCCTGATGGGAAGACATACACCGTTCAACATTTCAGCCGATCTCTGCGTAGTCACGAGCGAAATTATTCAGACTTGGAACTACAATGCCTAGCCATTGTGGAAAGTGTGGATAATTTCCGCACATGTCTAAATGGCAGAAAGTTTACAATATTTTCTGACCATCCCGCATTGCAGTGGTTGAAAGAGATCAAAGCGCCTTCAGGCAGATTGTTTCGATGGAGGTTAAGATTGTCAAGATACGAATATGAGGTCCGTAGCATAAATGGAGTACAACAATATGAAACGGGCGTTGGAACTCGTATCCCATTTTGTGGCTTTCTAGATGCGCCACTCATACAGAGCCAACAGTCTTCTCCACCGGGAAAATCTCGCGTGACTATAGATCACAATAAACTGCGCACCGTCTCCCGAAAAGGAGTACTTAAAACTATAGTCCCAAGTTCACTTACAGCCAGACTTCTTAAGTCCGTACACACACAACACCACCACCCAAACATCTCCAAGATGACGAGGCTCATCTCAGCACAATATTATTGGCAGAACATGACACAAGACATCGCAAAACAGGTAAAAACCTGTCCCACCTGCCGATTCGCTAGAAAAATTGCACACACACGCACACAAAACAAACATTTACAAGACAAAAACACTTATGACCAACGACACAAGCAACCACATTTCGAAGTAGGTGATCTAGTATTAGTAAAATTATATCACCACCCAAATACAGGGAAACTTGCGCCATATTTCACAGGACCTCACACCATATTAGAAATTATTTCACCAAATGTGGTCCGCATAGATCGACCAAATCAACCACTTCAAAGAGACACTGACACAATCCACGTCAACAAACTTAAACTGTATACAGAAAAAATCCATTATATATCACCACCCGCCGTTAACACCTATCATATAAAACACAACCCCAATTACACGTTCCCTTTCAAACATTTAACACCCGAATTATTCCCAACAGAGTCATTAAGGTTCAAACCCACCAGCAGCGAACCCTTCAGGCATTTAGACCCTGCCATTTTTGCAACAAGGCGATTTACATCACTCTTCCCCGACGTTAAAAACTGCAAACCTGACAACCAGCTCAATCATATCACACCACTCCCTAAAGATATCAAACAGGAGAACTGCGAACCTACCAATCATTCAAATTCTACAATTCATAAGGTTCAAGCCAATATTTCAGAGTCCCCAGTTACAAAATTGTGGACGAACATGGGACAATATCCTATCTTTCATCTGATTTTTATCCTTTGTTTATTAGTTCTACCGTACAACTGTATTCCAATTTTATTCATTAAGTACTTGTTTATCTATGCTATGCCCGATCAGAAAATCTTCGAACTACAAGAGGTAGTTTTTAATTTTGGACAAACAGTTTTTCATTGTGGACAAGCATTTATAAAACTTCTCATAATTTTAGGAACCATCTTCGCAGAAAATCTAAATAAACTCCGAAGAGATAGCAGTAACTGAAAAAAAATGACCAAACAATGTCGGAGAAGCCGTACTCCAAAAACAAGCCCCGAGCCGCACCAAAAATAAATAGACGGCAGGAAACGAGAATTTGAGACACCACGACGGAGGTGTAGTCCGCAGCGATAAATTCGGCCTCTGTAAACAAAGCGGAACGCCTTCGTCCGATCTCCAATTTCATTCCCTCTCGTTTGCCCGACACACCCCACTTCCGTATCTCTAATTACAATGAGAAGATCCCCTATTGAGGTCGACTGGGAACCTCGCTATACCACCGATTTTGATTCCAGTTCGAGTCTACATATCGATTTTTACCAACCAACTCCACATCCACGAGACAACACATAGAACTAGCTCACACATTTCTTACACAATAGACTTCTAACATTTTTTCACAACACACACACAAAGACAAAAAATTACACCTAAAGGTTATATAGATTTCCATGTCTCCTGTACACACAGCATAAACGCACTTGAGGGCTAGAATAACGTTTTTCACCTAAGTGTCGCTACAGATGAGACAAAAAATTTATAGGGCATAATTGAGCAAGTAAAACATTTATAGGGCAAAATGGAACAATCAATACATTTAGATCAGGGCATGTAGATACCAAAGGGTTCCAACCAATACACCTTATTTTTCATATCAATCATTTTCATTATTTTCTCGCAATTAAAAATGTAAATATTTAATCAATTTATCAATTTATTCAACTTATTGCCACTTTTAATCATTAATTATCATTTTTTTTTCCAATTAGTTTATATTATCATTTTTATTTATCAATTATCATTCTATTTACCACTTAGCTTATATTGCCACAACTCAATTATCAACGAAAACCCACTGGTTTTCGATTAAACTAAAAACATTAAATCACCCTTTGTTGTTGAAACCTTTTTATTTTTCATTTTTTTTTTCAAACGCTCAACTTTGATTTCGTTCAACTCTTATTTTTATTTTTATTTTGATTTCTCAAAAGACCTTATGAAATTTCCTCGAATTCCTTTCCAAAATTCAAGCAAAAAAAGTAATTAGGCATTTTTCCTTTTTTTTTTCACCATTCAACCAAGCACTCAACTTTGATTTCGCTCAAAAAACTCTTATTTTATTTTTATTTTTGATTTCTCAAAAGACCTAATAGAATTCCTTCGATTTCATTCCCAATTTCGAGCTAGAATATGGTTAGGCATTTTTCTTTTTTTTTTCTCACCATTCAACCAAACACATTCAATTTTGATTTCATTCAACTACTCTTATTTTATTTTGTTTTGATTTCAAAGCGCCTTATGAAATTTCCTCGATTTCTTTTCTCAAAAGTCGAGCAAAAAAGTAACTAAGCAGTTGTCTTTGTCATCATGCAACAAAATATTTTTCTTTTTCAACCAAACACATTCAATTTTGATTTCATTCAACTATTTTTATATTATTTTTATTTGATTTCAAAAGCCTTAATAGAACTCCCTCGATATCATTTCTTATCTCGAGTAGAATTCGTTTAGGCGCATTTTCTTTTTGCCCACTATGTACCATAACATTCATTGATTTCTTACAATTAAAAAATTTTTTGATTTCTATTAATTATACTCAACCTATATCATCAACCCCATTCTATCTTACTTTTATGTCACCAGCAATGCTTGTATATAGCCCCTCAATACCCACAACTAATTTTCCCACAAAATTATTTTTCATTTTACAGAATTCTCTCAGGCTAACCCCTTCTTGAATTCTTCACATGTAGGGGGCGCATCTGTCATAATTTGTATATAATTAAATGCAACCCCGACCCACTATGTATGTACCATGTATGATTTTCGAAGACTTAATAAAGAACAAGGTAACTGGAGGGAAGCAAGTAGCATTAAGATATAGGAAGTAGACCTAAGGCTGGCACGACTATTCTGGGCACCCCTGTGTCAATATTGCAGGGGCAGAGACCGGACGTCTCTAGTGACCGCAGAAGTTATTTTAGCCAAGATACACTCAATACTTCCTGACAAAACAGGACGTCTCTAGTGACCAGAAGTTATAAATGTTAAAGCTAGCATTCAATACTTCCTGACAAAGCAGGATGTATTTTGATAGCCGCGGAAGTAAATAAAGTCAAATAAACACGAGACTTCCTGACCCAAGCCGGGCGTAACTAATATCAAAGGAAACCGCGGGCCAATCAAAAGACAGTACCTTAAGTAGGTCAACCAATAGGAAAAGATCATGTGACATCTCTCGACCAATCAGAGAGAAACTGAGGCTTGGTGTTAAATCGGAAAACAAGAATGAGGAGTTACGCTTGAGCTCTCATAGGAACAACACCTACCGGGTTCACTGGCTCTCGCCGAGTTCGGACAGTGCTCCTTCGCTTCCAACAAGGTAACATCTACTCTAGAGATCTCTCTCTCCGCTCATTTCATCTAAATCCAATCATCGCCATGTGATCAACTAATTAATAAGTCAAATCGCTCAGCTCTTCTCAAGCTTTCTTCCCTCCAATCCAGTTGCCTTTTATTTTCAAACCTCATCATGTGTCCTGATTATTCCTAACTGTGTGCTTCACTTACCACTCAACGACTGCGCTTCAACCAAATCTCACCATTCGCATCCAACAACAAGAAACCCCGCAACGATATTGCCACAGAACGGTTAAGTCGACAGGATTCTACAACAGTGTAATACATCAAATATTATAGTGTAATAACTTTTGCATTATATTACATATATACAGTATATTAACCCTATATAATTTTATATGTTCGATTAATAAATATGTTTCAATCCCAATCTCCTCCTCCAGTGCCTGACAATAAAACATGTAGTGTGGAAAGTCATGGCTAAATTCACTATTACACAGAGTGCACTTTAAATTCTTAGATTTCAATAATAAAACGTGATTATGTTTAAATATAGTGGAAAATAATTCTCACTTTTGGGCAACGCATCGCTTTATAGTCATTGGAATATCGTCGTTGAGGTAACCCTCCATAGTAGTTGATGTATGGAAATGCTTATAGTGAGAATAAAGTTCAGAGTTTCTTATTATTGAATAATCCAACTGTATAGACTGGTCCATGGTATTTCTAATTAATAGAGGAATGTTTCTTTGTAAACTATTGATATCTGTACACCCAACACACAAGCCACGAGAAACATGTGTTATTTAAAATTTCCGCCACGCTTTTTTTCCAAACCAATATTTTGTTTTGCAGAGGTTGATATATCTCATAAGTGCGCCAGACAAATTGAAGGCAGCTTGTTGTGGTCCATTTTTAGTATTTTCTAATCTAGAATTTTAAGGTTAATTTCTTCATTATGACATCGAGAGAATTTTTTCCTGTTTCTGCCTTTCGAATATAACCCGTGTGGAAGATTTAAATATCGCTTAAGAAAGGTATCCTGAATTCTATTTAGTATTAAAGCCTGATAATGTGTCCAAATTGGCTAGAATCATGGACTCCATCAATTTCATACTTGCGTGAAAAGAATTTATCTTGGATTTAAAGGGATTTCACTTACTGCACCCATCGCTACCATGGCCATATACATAAATATCATATTATAGCATAATATTTAATTAACATATCAATAATTTGGATATATGACGCCGCAATAAAAAGGACGTAAACTACAAGGGAATAATTCCAAGACTCTAAGAGTCACCTTGGCCGAAATACGTAAGCTCCCCATGTCAGCAACAATTGGCTTTACAAGCTGTAGGTCACTGCTCCCATAAGGAAGTAGCACACACACAATTTAGTATATATTATTCTTATTATTCATTGAATCACTAAAGAGACAAGTACCTTTGTATTTTACATACATTTTGAACTTATCTCCATGAATAGTAAGAAGAAAATACTGATACATCGCGATTCATTTGTTTTATGGGCTGCTGAATTAGCTCAAATTTACCTGCAACACCCTATCTTATGCAGGAATTGAGATAAAAGCCGTTTAAATCTCAAAATCTTTTTAACTGTTGAGAGAATAATACAAGTTGAACAACAGGATATTGTTTACATGGTGAAGCCTTAACAGCCGATGATATGACTAAACTCATGGACAAAACTTAAAAGAAATGGAAAATATTTGATGTTGTCTATTTTATTTTGAAGAAGAAGAAGATAGAGGTAATTTTGTTCTTACTTGGTTATCTCTTGTGTCTTCAATAAAAGTCACTGTGTGTCAAATACCTTTCAGAGCTATTGCTTGAATCCCGATATACATGGTAAAAGGTATAACTTCCTTAAGTTTTGTCCATGAGTGTAAATATAGGCCATCAATAGGGATGCAAATATCCATTGGCGTGTTTCTACAGGACGTCCGGTGGGGAAGTAGTGCTCGTCATGCTGTCCGGATATTCTATGTGACATAATACACGATCCGTACTTATTTCTGGATGGCATTATACTTATCGCGTGATTGGTCCTTTCACTATTCATCTTTATAAAACCGGCTGTCGATTCTCTTCCCATAAGACATCCCTTCAAACCTAGCTTCAACTTCAATCGTGTTTTAATATAACAGCTCTCTAAACTGCTCGTATACAAATCCAAATATTAGAATCGGGTTACATTTTAAACCTTTGATCCTTTCACTATCCACCTGGGAGGGTCGGTGGAAGGCTGGTTGAACCGTTTGGTTTCCGACCACTACGACCCGGGTTCGATTCCCGCATTGGGCACTTTTTTCTGTTAAAAAAAATGCTACAATGGCCCCCTGATTCTTGCAAAAGTCCAACCCCACCAGCGAGTGCAAGTAACCAAACGGGGCTCTGGCACATTTGTAAGTGCAAAGTCGAACTGCTTTCACATGTGTAGACATGTGGTGCGCTTACAGTAAAAAGCAGTCGCTAACTACCCACCATGATTATCATGGCCTGTACCACGTGTACTAGGGATAAGAAAAAGAAAAAAAAAACTATCCACCTTAGCCGGTTCTATAATCTCGATTCTATGACATCCTTCAAACCTGGGTTCAACTTCAATCGTGTTTTAATAACGGCTTTCTAAGCTACTTCGCATAAATATCCAAAAATTTGAATTTGAGTACTTTTCAAATCAATTTAGTATATCAGATAACTTTGAGTATTGCCTTCACATATGCGACAGTTAAATTTTGTTTTGTATATGAAAATAAATTCGCCATATAATTTACAAGTTGAATATTTATTCAATGATAAGCATAATAAGCTTAGAATGAAGAATACAATAATGAATATCATTATAGAAAAACAAATATCAATGGTTCAGTCACACACTTTATCTAAATGAATTCCGACAAACTTCCATACAAAACCTTACATGACAGGAATGAATGAGCGAGCTAGTGAAACCAGGAATATCTAGAAGTAGCTTGGTATAAGCCATCAAAATACCTGTATAGCCTCGCTCATACAAGGTACTTACTTTAAACCTAACTCCGCCTTTGCCGGTCCCAAGCCCGGATGAAAAAGGAGGAGGGGGAGCAGTAACAAGCTCGCTAAAAAACCTGGGCTCAGCTGGCCCGGCTGATAATACCCTGTAAGGGCTCCTAATCCAGGGATACAGGATTAGCAGTGTTTGTACTCCATGTTAGGAGCAGCTGCACATGGCGTCTGTTCCTTATGTCAGAGGCGGCCATTTCTTTTGGAGCTAAGTCGGCCTGCCACTGAGTAGTGCTCCCAGTCTTAATGACAAAGGCAGACACATTCTACTTCACCCAATCATATTGACTGCATTGACTCATCCATTGATGTGCTCTACTCATCCCCGACAGACACCATCAACAAGCTTTACAGGCTTGACACCCTAGCATGATTGAGTGGAGATAAGAAAGAAGAAGAAGACTTTACACCTATGTCTAATTCGATAAAATAATCCCTTGTATCAATATTAAAGTGAAATTATCAAACCTCCAGGGATAGTTTCTTTTAAAACTTTTGAATTGACAAATCTCTCTAGCTTTCTGGCACTAAAGCCCTTCTACAAGAGAAAATATTTGGGGAAGCCTATGTAGTTTGAGTGCTCTACATGTACGAAGGAAAAAACAATAAACCAACCAACGATGAGGGTTTTAAAACGCTTCTTTGTAAAATGTTTTAAATTGAGGCTGGGTTTTTGAGAGCTAACTAAAGTAATTCAAGTATCTTCCATAGTAATCCATAGTATTTCCAATTTTTTTCAAGTTACTTCAATACAAATATTTCATTAATATTCTCCTTCATAGTTATCATTTTGCTTCCCAAAAAAATTTCAAATAATGCCATTTGAATATAGGAATAGCTAGGACATTCTGTTCTCTAAGATTTCGCTCAACAATGAGTACTGCATCTCTGGCTTTACCAGATAGGACAAAGTACTTTCCAAGATTTCACTCAAAAATAGGTGCTGAATCTCTTGATTTACCAGCTAGTGCATAGTGCTCTCCAAGACTTCACTCAACAGTAAGTACTTCACCTTTGGATTTACTAGATTGAACAAAATGCTTTCCAATATTTCCCTCAACAATGAGAATTGCATCTCTTGCATTTCCAGATAGTACTACTGCTCTCCAAGATTTCAATCAACTATAAGTACTGCATCTCTCTGGATTTATGGATATCTTGCTTTCCAATATTTCACTCAACAGTAAGTAACGCATTTCTGGATTTACTAGCTACCTGGCTGGGACGAAGCACTTCAACGTTACTATGTACAATTTTATAGAAAACTGTACCTATGTGTTTGACTTGCCCAACTAAGACATCTGCCATCTAAGAATTAAATATGAACAATAAGAGTACTGTACCTCTGACTTGACCAGCTGGGACATCATGCCATCTAAGATTTCTACACAATAGGAGTACTGTACCTCTGACTTGACCAGCTGGGACATCATGCAAGTCTCCACCGCCACGATCACTACACGAGTCCCCTCAACGTCCTCGAAGAGAAACGCCCGGCTGAACTGCCGCAGGTGGATCCCGCCCGTGATGTGTGTCCGCTTGGCGTAACCCATCTGTCACAGAGTATCAGGTTAATGGACCTTTCTAGACGAATACAGATATAAGTATATAAGTGGTTATATGGACATTCTTTATCATCAGATATATAATCTAGTCATGATTTTATTTCGAGTAATTAAATAACAAAATTCTTTCTCTTATAAAGTTTAAAATAATCTATCCGTCGCATAAAGGAAAAGCCTTGTGCCTTTTTAAGAATCCTGGGATCTCTACAATATTTATTAGGATGTAATACGTGTTATGCTCAAAAATGTCAAAACGTTTAATATCTTTGTTTGTATTGATTTCTGGGGAAGTTCTAATCCCCTTCAGTCTCCGTGCTATAACTCTCGCAGTGCCCCCCTAATGTTTGAAACATTTCTTGGAAAGCGTCTTTTCGTATGACGATCAGCCGAGCCGTCGCAATCTATATGATGTATATTCTTGGCTCATCGGGTTACATTCAGCGGCTATTTCAGTTTGGACTAAAATCAAGAGCCAAACTGAGCCATATGGGGAGTAGTGAATCTGACAAACCACAGGGGAATGAGGTATTTGGCAAAAAGAGTCTGATTCAGGTGTGTAGAATAAGCAGGTATGTTATCATGATGGAACTGCTAAGTTATTACCTATCCCAGATCCTGCCCTGTGCGCCTCTCAACATCATAAACGACTTCCTAGTAGTAATCTTTATTGATGGTTTGGCCTTGGGGCTCGTACTTATGATTTACCACCTCTCGGGAGTTGAGGAGAACGGTCGACATGACTTCGACATGCGAAATCGAAAGCAATATAGTTCAGGACAAATATAGTTACAGAACAGCTTGTCTTGAGCATAATCCGTTCATAGAATGTAAGGAGGCCCTGTAGATCACGTAGTAGTTTATTCAGGATC